>CM054179.1:104816874-104986874 GCA_028829895.1 Sinotaia quadrata | reverse complement strand
TTCCCACCATACCAGTCAACTATCAGTAGTACATTTATCACTAGATAGAAAGGTAGATACATAGATAGATAGATAGAAAGAATGATAGATAGTTAGGTAGGTAATAGGTACGTAGATAGAGAGATAAATAAATAGATAGGTAGATAAGTTAGGTAGATAGATAGATAACAGCTGATAATATCAATAAATAATTTATTTACAATGCAGGCTGAAAATACAATACATGAAAAAATTTAAAACAGTTTGGGACCATCGTTATACAAAGGAAAATGTTATGAAAACTCTGCAAAATCAAACGTTTATAACAATCAACTGTTATACTAATATAGTCTCAATTTTACTAAGGTGCTTTAACTTAAGCAAATAAATTACCTTTCAAAAGATATGTGGCTTTCGTGAAGTGGTCAACTTTCTCGGTCAGTGGCTGCCCTGTAGTTCGCACGCCTCTTGCTGAATTAGTGGTCAAAGAATACGTTTATGACAGCCTGGTCCTCGCTTTATCCTGTCGTGGCTGTGTCCGGTCGCCTCGTCAACAAGCTGAAGGAAGGCTTGCTCAGTGTATTCATTATGATTATTCAATTTAGAAACTTCCGAAACGTGACATTTGTTAAGATTGCGTGGTGGCCTGACTTTAAACTGGGCCCTAGTCAGCGTAAAGCTTGGACTTCACTGCCAGTGTGGAAGAATTCGCGCTGAGCAGAAACACGCATTTAATGCACAAAAACGCACGCACACACCCACGTTGTTGTTCTTTATTATTTCTCTCCCCTTGATAAGCAGTACGTCTGTAATTGTAGATTGTAGTCAAGCGGATGAACTAGGGAAAACCAGGTTGGAATAGTAGGGAAATGAAGAATGTTTCCCATCATTTGTGTTCGAACCTTACAACTACCTAGTTCACTTGCTTGAATACAACCTACAACTACCTAGTTCACTTGCTTGAATACAACCTACACCTACAACTACCTAGTTCACTTGCTTGAATACAACCTACAACTACCTAGTTCACTTGCTTGAATACAACCTACAACTACCTAGTTCACTTGCTTGAATACAACCTACAACTACCTAGTTCACTTGCTTGAATACAACCTACAACTATCAAGTTCACTTGCTTGAATACAACCTACAACTACCTAGTTCACTTGCTTGAATACAACCTACAACTACCTAGCTCACTTGCTTGAATACAACCTACAACTATCAAGTTCACTTGCTTGAATACAATCTACAACTATCTAGTTCGCTTGCTTGAATGTAACCTACAACTACCTAGTTCACTTACTTGAATACAACCTACATATAAATTGATCATGGTTATATCTCGAGTGGTGGTGAAAAATATTAAGCCGGTCCTAACCAGCCCCTAGCTAACGATGGTAACAGCTCATCGTCTAGTTCAGTGGTCCCAACAAGGTGCCAGAGGGCGCCATGACCCCCATGTACGTGCGCCCGAGACGAGGTGTGGAAAGTAGTGCAGACGTAGGTTGTTCCATCCAATCTCTCTGACCCATTTTGTCAGATCATTCAAAGGAAAATTGATCTTTGGAAATCACGAATAAAGACGAAATCTCTTGTACATTTCCCGAGTGTCGAGAAAGTGGAATGGGACAGTGTTTTAACTCTTCACTACATTCCAAGATCCCAGGTGCAGTTTGAAAAGATATTTCAACAGTTCATAATCATTGAGTCTGTGATTACCTTACTCGGGAGTCCTTTTTCGTGCCAACTAGAGGTAATCAACTGGCTACATCGACTGCAAGTCTCATTCAAGTAAGAAGTGAAGACGTGGAGCTCGAGATTTTTGACATTCAAATGACATTGTTCTCACATCGCCGCAATAGATAATATTTTTTGGAATATGTAGTTTACACAATAAAATCTTAATTTGATTCCATTTATCTATGCGAAGCTCTGTTTTCACAGATGAGCTTAATAAAGTCAAAATACAGATGGGCATCTTGATGAGTGCTTGCTTACAAACGGGAATATCATTTTACTCTCCCAACTGCTAAAAACTGGCTAATAAAATACAGTGCCAAAAAACCATCATGATTTATTACAATAAAATACAGTGCCACAAACCATCATGATTTATTACAATAAAATACAGTGCCACAAACCATCATGATTTATTACAATAAAATACAGTGCCACAAACCATCATGATTTATTACAATAAAATACATTGCCAAAAAACATCATGATTTATTACAATAAAATACAGTGCCAAAAACATTCATGATTGCATGTATACCTATAAAGCATTTTAAATTTGTTTTGCATTGTTTTCTTTTTTAAAAGCATAGCGTTATGATCAAACTAAATTACTTATTGTTTCATCATCTAAAACTAAAGCGAAATACAAATTAAATAAGTAAGCAAAGCCGTTTAAAATATTTCTACTTGAAGACTATTTCATTCACTTTCGGGAGAAGGAACAAATACAGAATATTCATTTTAACTATAATGTTCCATAATACACCTAAAGATAAATTATTTTCACCTAATTAATAGAGCACTCTTTCCTCTACATATGAATTTGTCTGTTCTTGGTCTTGTTTAAATTTTGACAAGAGGGAACTCAAGAAAACTTTATTTATAATTGTATTGAGATCGCCAGTTGTGTTTGATTTAATTGAGAGTAGACAAAGTAGTAATTAAGTGCTTTAATAGAGTGATTGAAAGTAGAAAAAGTAGTAATTAAGTGTTTTAATAGAATGATTGAAGAGGGGAGTACAGGATTGCCATTGAGTGATTGCATATATTCACTAATTATCTTGACTGGGAGCTGGAGTATCTTCTGTTCGTACACCTTCATACTTCGCACATAGTTTGGCCCGGCCTGAAAAGAAAAGCACTTGCATTACTGTGAACCATCGGCTGAATTCTATGCAAATAATAACGTGCGTAGACTTTTAAATATTGATGCTATACACAAATCTATATCAACACAAAGATTGACTGCAAAATATCATCAGAGCAACTGCATACATTATCAAGCTGAACTTTCGGATGTCCAAAGTTTAAAACTTAAGAAGGAGACTAGAATGCAAATACGGATGTAAGATGATCAATACAAGGAAATGTTTCTGCTGCGTGAATATGCTAAAATAGCAAATGAACTGTAAAGAGTATTTGCCTATATCTATTGCCTGCTGCTTACTTAATCATTTTGACCTCACTTTCATTTATCTCACGCCAGTCTTTCATTTATCTCACGCCAATCTTCATTTATCTTCATTTATCTCACGCCAGTCTTTCATTTATCTCACGCCAATCTTTCATTTATCTTCATTTATCTCACGCCAGTCTTTCATTTATCTCACGCCAGTCTTTCATTTATCTCACGCCAGTCTTTCATTTATCTCACGCCAGTCTTTCATTTATCTCACGCCAGTCTTTCATTTATCTCACGCCAATCTTCATTTATCTCACGCCAATCTTTATTTATCTCACGCCAATCTTTCATTTATCTCACGCCAATCTTTCATTGCATAAAGGTGTACCCTCTGTTGTCATCGTACCAAAATTACCAGTTTGACACATCTTTCCTTCTGTAATGAACAGTAACTTTAACTGTAATTAAGTCAAGGATTAATTTTAATTGTCTGCAATAGGGCAGTAATATGCATATGAGACGCATGAATTATGAATCATGAGTGTGTGTTTCGGTCTCTCACCCCAGAAGCCGCATTAGACTTTTTATCTAAGATATTCTCAGTCTTGGGATGCTTCTGGGGGAGCCCCACAGCCTCACATTGCGTCCCGAGGTGTAGGACAGGAGGGCTTGCGGTGCATGAAATCAGTATAAAGTAAATAATTAATAAAAGGAATCATTTCGCCCTACATGTTATGGAAATGAAATATCTCCAGCAGGAACACAAATATTAGTCATTTATGTACTAATGTACTAATCATTTCTTGGATCGTCACAATAGAGTAATTGGAAAGTCTCAATTTTAAAACGATAATGGATAAGTATAATATATATATGATGCATTTTTAAAATGATAATGGATAAGTATAATATATATATGATGCATTTTTAAAATGATAATAAATGAGTGTGAAATCGAAGAATAATATCAGTCAGTTGCCTGGATACATGTAATTCATTGTTAAAAGTGTCTTCTGTGTAAATATATAATGTATTTTGAACAGTTTAAATGCAAAATTTTGAGCCATTAAAATATGTATAGATTTGTTGTTTATGACCAGTATTTATGAATGTTTGGTTTTCACAATTGTTAATTATCTTTTTATTGCAGTAATCGTGAAAGTAAAGCTATATAGAAAATTAAAATGCTAGCATTATAAATATAAAAGGCGCCTAAAATTAGGCTTTGCAATAATCAACTTATGTTTAATAACTGTGTTCTTCGATTTATATAACAAATTACAGAAAGAAAATATTTAATTGTGAATTTAAAAGTACTTTGAAACAGTTTAAGTAATTAAACAGTTTTTAAAACAAAATTTTATTGTCTAAATTAAGCAAACAATTTTAAAATACAGAATTAAAAAAATCTAACTTAAACATACCTTTCACTACACATAAAATAAGTATAAGAACGACAATTCCAAGTAATATTGCGACAATGATCAGCCAGGTCTCGACTGTTGTACAGTCTTGAGCAATATCTGTAAATTTGATAATAGTACTGCAAATAAAAGATATGTTGTGAATGTAGCAATTATTGATATTTTGTGTTACTTTTAATTTACTTTCCCTCCGTTTAAAGGATTAGTAAAAATAATTATTATTTTGATAAACCTTGTCGTTTTGTTGTGAATGAATGATAAATGCACTCTGAGATTTAATTTACGAACATTATCGAACAAAAGCTCGCCTTTGTTATATTTTAAGGGTATTTAATGACATTGTTGTTTTCGGCAAACATAATGATTGTTTTGATGAGGCATTAAATTATTTGGTGTACAGATCTACAATTATTGAACAAAAGCTAGACATGTACGATTAGATATAGCTACTTAATCACTTTCACCCCACACCAGTCTTTGTTAACATAATGGGGTTTTTGTTGTTTTGCTGTTTAAAACGATATTGTACATTTTGAAGACTTCAATCACTAGGCAGCTTCGAACTTGACTTCAAAGAAGTTATTTATTTATTACTAACAGAACACTGCCTTCTTTCAATCTTGGATCTCTGAAAGATGAAAACGACTTTAAAGAAATGACACAAACAACGAAGCAGGAATTCACTTAGCTTTAAGCCTGTCATATGACGTCAAGCGCGAAGTCAGAGCTCTATATTTAGAATTTCTTCAAGATCACGTGATTCGAGCTTTCGAGCTGTCGAACTAAAACGGCCAAAATAACTGAGGTGGGGTGGGGTGTTAACACTTTAAAGTGGGTTATATATGTATTTATATTTTAAAAGTGAGGTTTATTTGGTAGTTTGTTTTTAATTGATTACAGGGTTTAATGCAAAGTGGATTGATAAGAGTTTTAAGAAAGCAATACTTACACTTTAATTATTAAAATGTTGACGTGACACAGTAATGTTAATAGATTTTATTACAGTACTGTCAGGTATTATTTGTTTTTATCTCCTGAAGTGGACTTCTGAAGGGCTGCCAGTTGACTAAAGTTATATTTTATTTAATAAAGGATGAAGTTTGCAATAGGATTATTTTTAACTCGTGTGCATGAGTAAGATTGTTTTATTGCCTATTTCTCTCACGAGGAGACATGGATGCGTTTGTACACGTATTTGAAACAAACATAAAGAATGGAACATTGTTATATTTTGCCTTCGTATAAAGTGAATAATTTATATTTTAGTACTTGTTATAAAGAATTGAACATTTCAAACGAGTCTAGACCTTAATGGTAAATAAAACCCGAATAAAGTGACGTGCACATAGGCTTAGTTTTGGTCGATGCTTTGTAGCTGTTGACGCATGGTACTTACACTACGTCATCAGCAAAGAAAGGAAGATGTGAGTTTGTGTGATTTATTGAACCATTAGTTTTGTTTGTGTTCATTTTTAGTTTGAGTTTGATGTTAAGAAGAAATGCAACAATTGTGTTTGTTGTTTATTGTAGCATTTGGTAATCATCGTCCACCATGAAGAAGGTTGTCAGCGAGTAATAAAGAACTAGTGAAAAGTTGTCAGCGAGTAATAAAGAACTAGCGAAAAGTTGTCAGCGAGTAATAAAGAACTAGCGAAAAGTTGTCAGCGAGTAATAAAGAACTAGCGAAAAGTTGTCAGCGAGTAATAAAGAACTAGCGAAAAGTTGTCAGCGAGTAATAAACACAGTAGCGCTCAAAGCATCTTCATTTGCTTCAGAGCGCGATAACTCTGACCTAATACTTACATAGTCGTGATTATGAAGGCTGTATACTCTTATTATCCATCATACTATTTATGCGGTACGTAACCGTCAGTTGTTGAAACTGATTTCACTCAATGCTGGGGTGGCTTACTTGCATACTGTATGTTGTGGTCTGTCACCTATATTCGATATTCCTGTACGTGTCAGGGAGCTCGGAGCTTTATTCTAGATAATCATTCTTCTGTTCTATTTTATCTATCTTCCTTCTTTCCAACATCTGTGGCCAGCCAGAAGGTGTGTTTTGGGTTTAGCCTAAGGTTTTGGGAAGCCCAGTGATGTGGAGAATTAACATCTTGCCTATCCTCCCACTAAAACGTCACATATTTGGATCAGAGTGAAAATCTATAAGGGAGCTATTTAATTACTGTGATAAGGGCAATAAAATAGAATTACTGGAAAGAATATGTAAATGCAAGTGAAATGTCATTTGGAGAAAAACTTTTCAATCCGATTGAAAAAATACAAAATTATATATAAGTTAAAATGAAATGCTGAGAAAATGTTTTTCATATATATTTTGTCATGAAATATAGGTTAGAGAGGTAGGTAATTTTTCAAATCAGATGGGTCAAGGTTAGGTGTTCTTAAAGGGGTCCAAAACTGCAATCTACGAAAGGTTGTTCAAGCTATTCTTAATATTATTTTCATTCTGAATAATATAAAACACGTTTTGTTTTTTTTTAGGAAATATATATGCTTTACATAAATATCCGTAGAGCTACCTAAATGTCCGTAGAACTACATTAAATTTGACGAGCATACACAGCGACAGTGAGAGAGATCAAATTCTTACTTGAATTTTCATTGGTGACTTGAATCGAATACTTCTGCTCTGTCCACTTCTCTGTTCGATCAGGTATCACTTGACAATCATATTTTCTTATCTCTCCGTCTGGAACAGTGACTAGCATGATCAAAGTCACAATGTAGTGGTCACGTGGATCAATCGAGCATCTCGCAAAAGAACTGCGTGCTTGACAGGTGCAGTTTAAATTCCCTGATGTGGCATTGTATTCAGCGAAGATTTCTCCTGATGTTTGATTGTAAATGCGAATTGATGCTAGATTATTGTCAAAAACGCCGCCGCATTGCACTTCGTGTTTACTCTGGCACTGGAAAGGACTGCTTGACATTTGACCTTTAACATATTTTTTACACAAACGACTGTTAGCAAAAAGATTCATAATATAAATCAGTCTTTCTAGTATTCTTTATATGAAGTGAGATTTGTTTTCAATCTCTCTTTCTGCATCATTGATTGTCTGGCAGTTATTGGATTTGAATGCAGGTTAAGTGTGGGTGGAATGAGATAGGCACAGCTTTATCAATTAAACAAAGACAACATGTAATAGTTAGATACAGCTTTGTCAATTAAACAAAGACAACATGTAATAGTTAGATACAGCTTTGTCAATTAAACAAAGACAACATGTAATAGTTAGATACAGAGGATACACATATAGAGACGGATACACAGAAATATTTATATGAAATTAAGACAAGCACGACAGTCAAATAATTAGATAGACAGACAGACACATAGACAGGTAACTAGATAGTTGGTGAGGAGTTGAAAGGATGAGAAAACAAGAAACTAACCTTGAACTCCAATAATATCTGGTCCTAATGTAAAGAAAACAAACATTATTTATGACGTAAATGTCTATATGATTAAAATGTGATTAGATTTCAAGCTAAATTCTCGATAAAATTCTTAGAAATAATGATGATAATTTAAAACATAAACCACACTTCTTTCTTTCTTTCTTTCTCTCTCTCTCTCTCTCTCCTATCTATCTATCTATCAATCTATCTATCTATCTATCTGTCTGTCTATCTATCTATCTATCTAATCTATCTATATGTCTCTGTCTCTCTGTCTGTCTGTCTGTCTCTCTCTCTCTCTCTCTCTCTCTCTCTCTCTCTCTCTCTCTCTATTCATCCATGCATCCATCCGTCTGCCTCCCATTTATTATATTCGTTTCTGTTTTGGGGTTGTTAGTAAATATGAAACCTGTTAGTACTCTAACTTTAAACTGCAAAACATTTTCTTTAGTATCGAAGTCGCTAAAATGATTTTTCTTCAGTGTTGAGCTCTGCAATTATATAATTATTATAAAAAGCAGTTTATTGAAATAAGATATAGTACATCAGAAAAATGAATCAATCTGATGAAATATAAATATATGAATATTCGTGAAAAGAGCTTGATGATAAGAGCTTGGAACGTTTTTGTGCCATTGACACAGAGATGAGATTAAAACTATGGACAAATAAATAAAAATGGAAGTGCTCATGTTCTTGTACTTACCGAGGTTGGTGACAGTGAGCAAATCGCTGGACCCACCTACAGAAATACTTCCTACGCTGGTTTTCGAGCAGCCATACACTTTAGTTTGTTCCACTTCCAAACTGACGATGACTCTCATAATGATGTCATTATGTGAGTCATTATCAGGTATGCAAGAAGCAAAAGAGGAGTTGATGGAGATACAGATGCAGTCGTTTTCCGATTTCGAAGTGCTGGAGTACACAGCAAGCATGTTGTTTGTTTCTTTTTCGAAGATGGTTAAGGAACGTTCTTCGTTAGACTTAAAACTGCTTTTACATTGCAGCAAGTATTGCCTGAGATCACACTCGAAAGGTGACGTCCGCATAGAGCCTTAGAACCATACTAAAGTAAATTTTACGAATATATGGGTATTGCGTCTTTAATTAATTAATTAATTAATTAATATATATATATATAACCACCAAAAATAACAACTCCGTCAGTGAAGAGTCAACATGGCAATGATTTCTTTTGACAACATGGTCACGATTTTCTAGTCAATATGATCACGATCTTCTAGCATGATGGACACGAATTCTAGTCAACATAGTCACAGTCTTGTAGTCAACATAGTCACAGTCTTGTAGTCAACATAGTCACAGTCTTGTAGTCAACATAGTCACAGTCTTGTAGTCAACATAGTCACAATCTTGTAGTCAACATTGTCACAATCTTCTATTCAACAAAATAGAAGTAGTGTTAGTCCAAATTTACGTAAATGAATTACCTGTTAAATAATTTTAAAATAAGAACCGCTTTGTTACAAACACGCACAGTCCCATGCATGCTGCCAATAGGTTCTCCTTTTGTTCTTCAATAAGTGTAATCAAATAATTACTGCAAATAGACTAAACCGATTTCCGCTAGTTTCAATTGAAAATGGAATTGGAGTGAATGGAGTACAAGAGATATGCTGGGGAGCTTTTCTATTTTAATTTCTATAAACAGCAGCCGCGACAGATTCTATGGTATAGTCAACTCTGTAAACACCACTGCCCAAATATGGTATCGTCAGCTCTGTAAACACCACTGCCCAAATATGGTATCGTCAGCTCTGTAAACACCACTGCCCAAATATGGTATCGTCAGCTCTGTAAACACCACTGCCCAAATATGGTATCGTCAGCTCTGTAAACACCACTGCCCAAATATGGTATCGTCAACTCTGTAAACACCACTGCCCAAATATGGTATCGTCAACTCTGTAAACACCACTGCCCAAATATGGTATCGTCAGCTCTGTAAACACCACTGCCCAAATATGGTATCGTCAGCTCTGTAAACACCACTGCCTAAATATGGTATCGTCAGCTCTGTAAACACCACTGCCCAAATATGGTATCGTCAGCTCTGTAAACACCACTGCCCAAATATGGTATCGTCAGCTCTGTAAACACCACTGCCCAAATATGGTATCGTCAACTCTGTAAACACCACTGCCCAAATATGGTATCGTCAACTCTGTAAACACCACTGCCCAAATATGGTATCGTCAGCTCTGTAAACACCACTGCCCAAATATGGTATCGTCAGCTCTGTAAACACCACTGCCTAAATATGGTATCGTCAGCTCTGTAAACACCACTGCCCAAATATGGTATCGTCAGCTCTGTAAACATCACTGCCCAAATATGGTATCGTCAGCTCTGTAAACATCACTGCCCAAATATGGTATCGTCAACTCTGTAAACACCACTGCCCAAATATGGTATCGTCAGCTCTGTAAACACCACTGCCCAAATATGGTATCGTCAATTCTGTAAACACCACTGCCCAAATATGGTATCGTCAACTCTGTAAACACCACTGCCCAAATACAAATGTTGTTGATCGAATTGTACAAATCAGAACACTTTATTCTCCTTCCACCCCAACCCACCACCCCTCATATACATTATTATTAATTAATATAGATTGATGTCAAGTGGTTAGAAATTTTATTAAAGTGTATTATGTTCCAATACGACATTACTAGCTCTGTTATTATGACAATACTAGCTCTGTTAATATGACATTACTAGCTCTGATAATTAATACGACATTACTTGTTCCGTTAATGTGACATTACTGACTGTTAATATGACAGTAGCTCTGTTAATATGACATTACTAGCTCTAATAATATGACAGTAGCTCTGTTAATGTGACATTCTAGCTCTGTTAATGTGACATTACTAGCTCTGTTAATATGACATTACTAGCTCTGTTAATATGACAATTATAAATTGTTCATCATTAACATCTTATAATGGCAATTTAAATATATTTGATGTTGATAAACCTAAGCTGTGTTTTTAAAATTCATATACACATTTGGTGTCTAAGATTAACTTTATGAAAGAAAGAAAAGCTCTTAAATAATTTTGCCACTCACCCGTGACAGCTGTGTCAGTCACTCGAGCGAAACATAATAGCGCGAAGAACTGGAGTGCGACCAACCCAGAACCACCCGCCATCTTGCTTGTGAAGAGACAGTTGAGAACAAGCTACTTTATCTTGTCACGTGTAAAGAAACATGTTTAGAGCTGTTCACATTTAAGATTTTAACATTTCTTTTAGATTTGAATTTATTCCTGTCAATTGTTCGCTTATGAATTTCAAGTTTGCCTTCACAAACTTGTGTTTTATTTTTATTTATAATTGTGACTTGCTGGGCTGTTTTTTTTTAAATTTGAAAATACGTATTTCGGAAGTAACCTTACGTATTAATTTTTCTAGAACAGAACAGAATCAGCGTTTGTCATTATAAAGCCACACATTTAATAGTATTCGTACAGGTGTAGCAATTTAAAACAAACCATATATCTTAATAGAAAACCGTGATGCGTTACGACATGGCAGCTACTGGAACACGAAAAAAAAAACAAACAAGTACCTGTGGCCTCTGAATGTGTATAAATAAAACGAGAAAGCTGGAATGTTTGTTATCCACTTAGATGATTACAATTCACGCGCCACGCTGTACAGGTGTCGCATATCGTCAGCAACCCGGTGAAATGCTTACTTCATCAATACAAAAATAGAAATGCTTACGCCATCGTTATCACAATTGTTTATGATCAGAAATAATGCAATATTTGATAATGTACATCCTGACAATGTGATTGACAGTGTACTGATATTTTAAGTGATAATTGAAATAAAATCATAAATCAGAATTTTATAACAAAATACTATTTTGGGAGAAAAACAGAGTTGTAACTGGTAAGCAGGAATTGTAATATTATTAACATCACCAGCATCATCATCATCGGTGGGGTTCATCCTGTTTCGAGTTCATTTATCCACAATACGTGGGGTTAGGATTGGCAAGGTGTGTGGGTAAATTCATTGACTTTTTACTTAGTTATTTATCTGCAGAGAGAAAAACTTCAAGTGCTCAGACCATTTTACATTTTAAGAAGAGAAATGTGTGGTTGTCATTTTAATAAATTTGGACCTAGGACTTCGAGTTTGGAATAAATAACTTGCAATGTTTCAAATCATCCGTTAAGTTTCAAAGTTAAAAGTTAACTCTTAAGTTGCAAATTATCTGCTCATTTCAAAGTAACTGCAAAGTTTCAAATTACATCTTAAGTTTCAAGTTACTGCTAATTTCAAAGTAACTGTTTACTTTCAAATTAACTGCAAAGTGTCAAATTAACCTCTAAATTTCAAAATTACCTCCTAAGTTTCAAATTGCCTGCTAATTATAAATACATGTAAAAGTTTCAAATTGCCTGCTAATTACAAATACATGTAAAAGTTTCAAATTGCCTGCTAATTATAAATACATGTAAAAGTTTCAAATTGCCTGCTAATTATAAATACATGTAAAAGTTTCAAATTGCCTGCTAATTATAAATACATGTAAAAGTTTCAAATTGCCTGCTAATTATAAATACATGTAAAAGTTTCAAAACTACAAGAGAAACACGTCCAAAGAAAGCGGCAATGTAAGATTCTGAAGATGAGTGTTATGATCTTGCAGTCCTCGTCAAAGACTGGTGTTAGATTTAATCTATTTTTAGCATGCACAACTGTAAAACTACTGATTTATCATGAATAATCATGGATAATCGTGAATTTCGCGTGAGGTCAGAAATAAAGTTGAGTGAAATCCATTTAATATTTTGGGTAATGTACTGCTTGATAACTCTAAAAGGAATTTAAAAAGTAATGAAGTGTGTGGCGGGGAGGGGATTCTCTATGTGTGTCCCTTGGGTAATTAATTAATAAGCGAAATCACGCTCCCAATTAATGCATATTAATTAATTCTCTCGTTCCCAATCACACCCACAATCTCCTCAAGGGTCTTGTCGTGCGGTCTTGAGAGTGACGAGGTCAAGCCTTGGGTAGTCCGTCCGTCAGTGGCTATCCCTACCCAAGTGTTACCTGTCTCAGATAGTGAACTATACAACGTTATCTTATAGTCGTCTCTTCACCTATCTGGCCCTTACCACTGTCTCTCGTCGTCGAGAATAGGAACTATTTTGAATCATGTGCGTAGACCGTCTATCTAATTGTTGTTACGTCATTGGTTGCCCCCACCCATTCTCAATTTCACATGAAACTCTCTTCCAGATATGAGAGCAAATAGTTTTAAAGAAATAATAAAATTTATTAAAAAAAAGGAATATAATAAATCTCAAATCATTCAATGTCATGAAAACCCCACCAGAAATTAATATAAGATCTAGAATCCAAATGCTTTCTCTCAACAAGTTAAAGAGCTAGGAATGAAGAATTGAACTGTTCTAAATTAATGTTCAATGAGTAAACTAACAGTTCTTAGAAATCATCAGTCAGAAGATGAAATTCATTCTCCAGATTCTCTCAAAAAATCAATATGAAGAACCAAAATTCTGTTCTCCCTTAACAATTAAATGAAACAAATTAACAGTGCTTAATTCAATAATCACTAACATAGACTATAGGAAAGAATATAAATCAGAAATTCACATTAATCATAGAACGATTACAGACATGTAACGCAACATAAGTAAGCATTCACCTGATGTGATTAGCGGTTGTTGTGCCCGTCTACGCCCGGTACTGGTAACTGGCGCGCAATACAGGTTACACTGAACAACTTGCAAAACTTCCACTTCACTCCTGCTAGTGTTCACGTTTACAGTTCTTGTCAGGCACTTGGTCACACAATTATTAACGAAGTGTCCTGGTTACGATTATAGTCCAAACGAAATTCTCACACAAGTCAGTTATTAACTTTGTTGCACTAGAACATTGAGTCATTCATTACTCTGCTAATTTGTCTAGCCGTCGATTTCTCCACTTGGCAGAAACTCATATTACTAGTGAAATTTACGTACCAATACAAGTCTCCCTGACAGTATTATCCGGTTCGAAAAAGTCACTCTTTCATCACAGGCCGTCTGCCTGCATGACGCGTAATATCCACGTGCGTTTCCCAAGCAAATCTTGTCAGACAAATTCTTACTGTTGTAAACCCCTCCGTCGTCTTCTCGATCGACTGGTTTCCACCCAACAGTCCAGTAATGCTCCAATGACAATATATGTAGACCAGGTACTCAGCGCCAAGGTCTCAAGTGAAGTTAAAGCTGAACTTGTTAGAATTCCTTGGTTTGCCTTGCGAGACTCCACCCTTCTGAAGTACGCCCTTTGAGTAATCTTGATCCTTTAAAGTGATCCTTTGACTTACTCCTTTTGACTTACTCCTTTTGACTTCCGAGCTGTGGAATATACAATGTTTTGCGTATCTCAGTTCATGTTTAATAAGCGTTACGTCTGCAATCTTATTCTTGGTTCTCATTAAATTTCTTACAAGCGTTTGTTCGATACCGAGAATAACATTACAAATTCCAATCATTTAAAATACAAGCATTTGTAGAAAAATACAACTTAATAATTGAACAAGGAAAATTCGAATTATTATTTACAAAATATAATTACCCTTTCAGACATCTCTTGTTTTGTCTTACTCCGCACTATCACCGCAGGAAGTCGTTGCGGGCCTAGAGAAACTCGTAGTGAAATTAATTCGCGTGGTCATCCTATTTATGTTTGGGCCAGCCTGCAGTAAAGGGTTGGCATTTTTATTGTTTGTTCCGACTCCCCAGGCTGATCGCGGGTGGTCAGTTTCCCCATGGTTCATGACACCGTGTAAATCACCGCGGTTGTCGGCCGCCGTGGCAAGCTACGCCGATATCTGTTATTCTACTTAGGTAAAAGTTTGTCTGCGTGTCTGTTTGCATTTCCAGCTCCACAAAGTGTTTACAAACGACTGAACTTCAAGACGACAGAGTTTTTAAATTAAAATTAAATAATAATTACATATATGTATTGATTCCGGTAACGGAAATTGAATTTTATAAGGCGCTGTCTTCGCTGAAGAAACAAAAAGTTAAATAGCTAATAAACTGAAAATCCGCACGTTATCTCTTCAGTAGGTCGTTTACGTTTATTATTTCGGGTTGGATGGGTGGGTAGGCGCGGAATTTTCTTTTTGAATACATCTTCCTAAAGGTACATAACTTTTGATTATCTTTATGTTATTCTTTCGGAAATAAGGATATATTTTAGGAATTTGATCATTGTAAAGTTTATCCATCAAATTTGCTTATTAGTGCTGGCAAAAGCACGCTGGTGCAAAAAATAATGTAAATCTCTTCTGTTTAAGATTTAGATAATTACTTTTTCTCCGTTGACGATTTGTGCTAGTATTAAGTCAATGTATTGTAAAAAAAAATTAAATTATTAGTGTAAGCACGCACAATGGTAGTGACTGACAGATTCATGTCCCAGTATCGTCCACTAGAATCGTTCCTTATTTCGGGGACGATGTCAAATTGAACAAAAGTATACGTAATAATGTCAAATTGAACAAAAGTATACGTAATAATGTCAAATTGAACAAAAGTATGCTTAATAATGTCCGTCTTCTTTTTGCTTTCCTGCGTTTAATATTTATCTTTTTTCGTCCTCTATTGACTATTATAGTATTTTATTAAAGTATTTAATATTAATAATTATTGCACAGATATAGTAAAGTATAATATTTATTAGTAGCAATTATTACTTCATAAAAATAAATTAAAAACCATTTTGTTTTATTCCCCCTTCAAATAAACAAAAACGAAAAAAACATGGATGATTACGCAAGCAGACAAAAATCTCATGCAGCACGTCAAAATGGAGTTTATAATCCTTTATAGAAATTCCAATGGTTTTTATACTGGTTAATGACTAATGCCAGCAGCCAATTGGCAATTATTTATTTTTTTATTGTTTGATTATACTTGTCCAGTTTAGCTATGGAAACGTTTTCTCAGTGATTGATGTTATCATATATTCTTTCCAGACCTTAGTCCAGTCATACGTTATCAGGGTCAATGACGTAACAAAAGTTATTGCAATACTTATATTGATTAGTGTAAATCTGGGTATTATAACCAAATAGCATATAGCATATCTTTAAACAAAACACTACTATAAGTAGCTATTGCTTTGTTAAATCTATTTTTATTTAAGCACATCACGTTGACACGAGTCTCACTGACACAGATAACGTCAAGACACGTGTCTCACTGACACACATAACGCCAAGACACGTGTTTCACTGACCATCACTCCTAGAAGCTAGAAAAAGAGCATCCATCGAGAGAGAGAGAGAGAGAGAGAGAGAGAGAGAGAGAGAGAGAGAGAGAGAGAGAGAGAGAGAGAGAGAGAGATGTACAAAACAAGGTTTAAATGAAATATATACGTAAACAGCAAGTTTAATGACATATGGACATACACGAATCAAGGTTTAAATGAAATTTGTAGGTTTAGACATGTACAAAGCAAGGTTTAAATTATATATTTGTGTTTGCTTACTCAGTTCTAAAAATAGGTAATAATACTTATCAATTTGTTCGAAATCAACCGAGTGTAATCTCGAATTGTCATGCATTACACGTGTGAATTGATATATAAATGCCAGCAATTTGATGTTACACTCATTTCCTTGTTGGCTCGGACAATATTTCTTTCTTTGGTGATGTCTGAAAATCATCTTTTAAACTAATTGTGTAAAGATCTTAAAAGATAACACGTTTATCTCTAGTCGATTACACCTTCTTTCATTATATATGTGAAGATCATATATTATTGTTTCGTGGACGTAATTGTCTCGGCAAAATTTCGTGGACGTAATTGTCTTGGCAAAATTCAAATAGTTTCAAGTCATGAATTAAAGCAAACGAAATGTGTCAGATCATTTGCAAGTAAGTTATTATTTTATGTTATGTCTTAAATATTTAAAGAAAGAAAGAACCATTATATTAATTTGTAATGAACTAGTAAATCTTTTGTACTTCACATATTTCCGCATAGGTCAGCAATTCTCTTCTTATTCATACATTTGGGGAGGGGGAAATATGAAGACTGAAGAGCTAAAGATTATAAATGATAATATTTCAAATGACCCCCCGCTTTGGTCTCGTTATGGATAATTTGTCTTAGGTATATAGTTTGCGGCAATATTTTAGACAGCCACGTCAACAACAACGCCGCCGCCAGCGCCCACATGCAAGCATCCCAACGGACACCGGGGACAGCCACAACAACAACAATGACGCCAACAGTGAGGAGGTCGGGAAGTCGAACAACCCGGGCACATGTACACACTGGATATAGATCTGGTGTGTTACTAGCCTGGGCTCTGTAAGACACCCCCCTCGCCATAACACCAGAAACGACAACAATATCAACGCCACCACCAGGAACAACAACATCGACTTCAACCCACGGATCACCGGGCTTGGAGTCCGCCTTTGCCGGCCAGACATGTTTTCTCAACGGGCACACGCAGCAGCAGAAAGGCACCCCCTCCCTCTCCCCCCCTCTCCAAACGCGAAAGCGGCGGAAGCCGGAAGCGTTCCCCACACTAACAACAACAATAGAAAGCCAATTGAAATTTAAGTAGAAAACATCTATAATGAGCACATTTTAATAAGAAATCATAATAGTATTATGATTCTCTGACAAGATATTATTAGCATATGTCGGATTATGTAAATTTGATAAATTATTGAACTATTTGTCATTTACAAAAAGAAAATTATGAGAATGTTAAAGACCAAAACATAATCATAAATAGACGATTTGAAATATCTTAGACAAATATACCTAATAATCACGTCACTAACGAAATGCATACAAACACCTAGAAATATATACAAACACCTATATTGTGTGTATTATAAGATGTAATAATCACGTCACTAACGAAATACATACAAACACCTATATTGTGTGTATTATAAGATGTAATAATCACATCACCTTTGCAATCACATTCTCTTCCAAATCAATCAACATCAGTGCCATTCCCACCATATTATTCAATCACTCTCATTACGTCAGAACGTCATGTATAAACACATCATAATATCTAGAGTTGAGGCGAACAACTCTGTAGGTATCCTCCTCTTACTTTGTGACACACTAAACACTTAAAAAACTAAAATACTTTAAAGAGAGAAATATTTTTTAAAGAAGAGAATTAGTTATGTTATGTAGTGTCAGAAAGCTTCCTTCCCCACCCCTCCTCTGCACAGTGAATAATTACTATGTGAGGCAAACACCTTTGAGGTCAGTGATCCCTCAGTACTTGAGCCGTAGTGATACCATGGCAGGTTTTGACTAGACATATATCGTATTGTAATCCTTATACAAGGTAGAGAGAAGCTTGACTCCTCTTTGGTTTTGGTTCAAGGCGACACACTAACTAGACATATACCGTATTGCAATCCTTATACAAGGTAGAGAGAAGCTTGACTCCTCTCTGGTTTTGGTTCAAGGCGACACACTAACGTTCGAGACATGTACTAATGCTGTCGACTATCATCAGTCTGCCGTCTCCTACATCAAGCTGCCAGCAACCCATCCATCAGCAAGCATTTCTGCCTAAGAAGATGTTGTTCTCTAAATAAAAAAAAAACCACTACAGATGTTCTAGAATTATCCTCCCTGAAGAAATCATTGCTATTTATAACTGGAGAGTGCAGACTTATTGAATCCATATACTAAATGACAATATATAATTAATAAATGTATTTACAGACGAGAGACATAAATACAATTAATTTACAAATGCACATTTTAAACAAACAATGACAAAAGAGAGAGTGCTATTTTGTGCTAATGAAAAATTGTCTTTGAGAGCTCTCTTACAAAAGAACATGGACTCTTTGTATCTCAGCTTGAAATGTAGCACATTCCAGGAGATGGACTTTGAGAGGCAAACAAATAATGATCATATACTGTATTCTTCGTTTTCATAAGATGAAAGGATGTGTGCCTGATGATGAGTGCAAGCTTCTAACAGGAGTGTGCACGTGTGTGAGATCAAATAAACAAACGAACAAACGTGATTGTGAACCTTTTGTTAGTACATGAATTCCTTTAATCTAATTTAGTATGGTATATTATATATAAATGTATGTGTGTGTGTGTGTGTGTGTGTGTGTGTGTGTGTGTGTGGGTATGCACACTTTGTCTACTGTTCAAATAATCTATAAATCTAATTTTAATGATTAGAGCGAAAATTCGATGTATGCATTTGCATATTGACAATCCTTACTGACCATTGCTATGCCTTGACTTCACAGTCAGTATTATACAGGTTTAACATCTAAAATGCTTCAATATTTTCACTTTAATTTAGGCATATTTATCGGTTTTATGTGCATGAGTACACATTAATAATGAAGTGATTTGATTTTCAGTCAATCTGTTTGTAGGAGACCTACTGACAGACATGCTAGCATGCTGTGCTTGCTTCATTTGTGTCTGCTAGCTGGAGCGTGTCCACTCGGTAACAAAACTGGTGAGTAGTAAAACGCCAAGTATAAAGCACTATGTGAGTAAATGTATATCAAAGTTTTCTTGGGAGTTAGCACTTGGCCACATTTTAAGCCGTTAACAAAAAGATCTTACTCCAATAGAGGCCGAGCTTCCTAGAATCGAGCGTTTACTTTGTATCGTAATGGTGAATCTAACCGCCATTTTTGTGAACATATCTGCCATCTTGAGGAGCCTGATTGCCGTCTTGGTGACTATCTGCCCTGATGATGGAATCTGCATCAGATGCAACGTACATCCAGTCACAATGCAGAGCTGTGTTTGTGTAACATGATGTATTGTGCAATTTCTACTATTCACATTTTGTGAATTCATCTAATGCCTACGTGTCTAGGAATTAGCTGCTACACCGGTCTACACTGACCAATGAAGGTATTTTAATTGTAGACATTCTATGAGGGCTCATCATTTCTTTTGGTACATATGAGAATGTGTGAGAGTGTACGCATTGCACTGATCCTCTGAGCATTGTGCTGGTCCTTCAGTAATAACGCGTGAACAAATTATAGCAAAATTCTACCTACCTACCTATCTACCTACCTACCTATCTATCTATCTCTCTATCTATCTATCTATCTATCTATCTATCTATCTATCTATCTATCTATCTATCTATCTATCTATCTATCTATCTATCTATCTATCTATCTATCTATCTATCTATCTATCTATCTATCTATCTATCTATCTATCTATCTATCTATCTATCTATCTATCTGTGACACCTCTGGGCACCTTTCATTTATTATGATTATTATTTATTAATTAACAACAATTATAATTAGTTATAATTACAAATGATAGAGAATCTAAATTTATAATTATTAATAATTCTCACACAAGACCAACATGTCTCGCACTTGGCGGAATGTAAGGGTGTCGTAACACTCAACTCTTTACACAATAATAAGATAGACATTTTACTGTCGCAGAATGCTTCAACAGTTGGAAACTTCTTACTAAAGAGTAATAAAAATCCTTTTCTTATTTATATTTAACGAGCCCCATCCACCCGCTATTACTCGAACATAAGTTTATAATATATGTGCAATAAAGGTTAATAAAATTAACAATAAATGTATTAAATCAACAATCAAATATACTGCGTATGAATATAATCAAAAGAGCATTGACAGTTACATCATTTCACAACAATGTTTGATTAAACGTTTGACATTTATTCAGTTTATCCTAGCATAGACATCAACAGTCAAATTAACACACATATATAATTGGTTTGTGGATATTGTTTCATCATAGAAATGGGAACAGATTTTGAGAGATAATTATAGTCAATATACTTAACCTTTTCAATATTGAAGGCTGTCACTAGTGTGTTTTCACAAAAATGACACTGAAACATATAACTGTCTTTCTTATTAGATGACGGTGCAAAATACCCCTTCTAGGCACATTACACAACTATTCTAGAATCCTTGACGTTCTCAACAAAGCGCACAATGAGGAATGTTCAAGAAACTTCATGAATTCTCGAGACCAAAGTCAAACTTCAATTTCTGTCATATTGGCCCTCGAACAAAATTCACAGGAATCAGCTTATAGCAACACGTTTACTGATAAGTTCGATGACAATGTTGGATACACACACCAACGTGAATCATTGTAGTCTGTAGTGGATACAAGGTTACTAAACAAAAAATGCACACTCCTTTCTGCAAAAGTCAAATTCAGGCAGAGCTAAATTTCAGGCATATTTCATCTCTAAACTTCTTTCTCCCTTACACAGATTCTCAACTTACAAATCCTGCAACAATTTCGTTAGCCTGATACACATGCAACATATAAGAAATATAACATCAATCAAAATTCACAAGTACAATGCATAACACAATCATATTAGTGAACATAGAAATAATGGTTCACTTACATAAATCATTCTCCAAGTCAAATCATAGATCAATAGCAAACATGTACGAAATATTTCTAAGTCCATTCTTTCTTTATCAGTAAGTTAACTTACCATAAGCTAATGATTGCCTTTATGATCGGACTTGAGTTACGTCAAAATCAAAGTGATTAGATTATAAACTTTCTTCAACAAAATAACTTTCAGTCCATTCCCATTGGATGAATTTATTATGAACAAGTGTGAGACTATTAGTCAGAAAAACTACTCATCTGCTTGGAACAAGTTTGAATTGCAAAGCAAGTCCTCGCATATATTTTATCTGAGTTTTTTACTCCAACTCTGGTACTTACAAAACATATCATCATTTGCAGCATTCGAAAGTCACGTCACGTTGACATTCAATAAATATATAACACACAAGTTTAGAAATAGTGCAGGCAAATTTACTCCGCCATACCATCCATCCATCCATCCATCCATCTACCTATCGCATACGTGTGCGCTCCTTCTCTCTCTCTCTCTCTCTCTCTCTCTCTCTCTCTCTCTCTCTCTCTCTCTCACACACACACATATGCAGATATATATTCTCACATACACACACACACATAAAATATACAGTTTGCTTATGTCTACTTGTTTTCTAAAAATTTGACATTTGTAAAGTTTCCTTTGGACAAATGATATTTTAAGATTAAAAATGAAACTGTAAACTCAGCATTTGAAAAAATCTCTGAGTATTGAACGCAACAGTTCACATGGGGAAATGACCTTTACACTATGAAACCTTAATGTTAAAATATATATCACGTGACTATACTGGTTTCGTATTCCACATCCAACATTCGTTCTCTCCAACGATTACTTTGCCTGTTTAACGTTATCATGATGAAGTGGGATCATACATGTTTTATCCAATTCACTTTTCTCTTAACAGTTTTTGTACTTTACACTCTCGGTAGTAATGCACGCACAGACGGCAAGTATTTCTTTTGAAGCATTTGTGGGTACTTTAAGTGAATGTAGTAATGTTTTCTTGTAAACTGCATGCTGCACATTAAGAATAATTGCGTTTCATGAGCGAAAGTAAAATACAAAATTGTTTAAAAATTTCCGTTCTTGGCGATTTTTCTGAATAAACGCCATAATTAGATCTTCCATTTACTAACATTAAACTAAAGTCTATTTGGAAGCGGATAACGATGACTATATTTATAGATTTTGAAAATATAAACATTGCGTTTCCAATGTGAAGAGATAAGTTAAATCTCATCGATAATTCATTTATGATCGATTAAGTAGTTTATTAAGTTTCTAATCGTTAAAACGTGTCATATTAAAAAAAAAATCGGAATAAATACAGGGAAAACATATAATGAAATTCGTACTATGGAAATCTATGTCACGGAAATGTAAAATTAAACAAATTTAACAAAGTGTTCAAAAGTATTTGTTTTGGATATTTGTTCTGAAGAATGAATTTTCCACCCAGGCTCGAAAAGCAAAATATTGACTATTCTGCATAGTGTTGTGTGTATGTATGTGCATGTGTGCAGTTCGTATGTGATTTGTATATATAATAACAAATTATTATTTTTCATGTACGTATGTTGCATATGTGTTTGTTAGTTTGTGTGTGTGCGCGCATGTGTAAATAATAACTGCATCAATTCATCCATCAGTCTTAACGCTGACCGCATTCTAAACAGTTACAATGTCCAGTCATTTATTCTCGGATCCCGATTCTTTCTAATCTAGATAGTCAGGTTTCGCACCAAAGAACTATTTCCTAATCAGCGATGTTGGGAATTTGTTCACAAGTAAGAATAGACTGACCAGTATTACATACCACCACAGTTACATCGAGGGTAGAAACTTGTGGTGGATGCACAATGCAAACTACATTTTTTTACAGTCATAACTAAAATTGTTTTTCTTCACAAAATCAAATGAGTAGCTTTGACAATTTAATTATGAGAACGATAGTTGATTTCCACACAGCAACAGGAATGCATTTTTCAATGTATATTTGTAATGCCTCTCCACATAAATAACAGGTCTTGAAGAAAGGCAAGCAAAATTAAGCAAACTAATTTTAGCTGATTTACTCGACTGTAAGAGTGTATAAACTGCCTTCCTTTCACTCCTTAAAAATTAAAGATTTCTTTTATGACCAGCAAAAAAATATAATAATAATAATAATAATAATAAAATAATGATAAAACCGTATTACAATCTTTAAGACACAGTAAATCATTATTTCGTGAATGTTTAATTTTAGTGAAGCATTCAAGGAAACTTAAATACATTATAGAATTCTAGTGTTCTTTATTAATTTTAGTGAAGCACTCAAGGAAACTTAAATACATTATTATAGAATTCTAGTGTTCTTTATTAATTTTAGTGAAGCACTCAAGGAAACTTAAATACATTATAGAATTCTAGTGTTCTTTATTAATTTTAGTGAAGCACTCAAGGAAACTTAAATACATTATAGAATTCTAGTGTTCTTTATTAATTTTAGTGAAGCACTCAAGGAAACTTAAATACATTATTATAGAATTCTAGTGTTCTTTATTAATTTTAGTGAAGCACTCAAGGAAACTTAAATACATTATAGAATTCTAGTGTTCTTTATTAATTTTAGTGAAGCACTCAAGGAAACTTAAATACATTATAGAATTCTAGTGTTCTTTACTTAATTTACTTATTGATTTACATACAGATAAGAGAATATATTCGTCTTATCATTATTTATTAATTTTGTCATTGCTAATAAATTAAAAATTAGTAGTTAATGTTGTGTTGTCTATTATGTGATGAGCATTAGTAGCCTTTGGTAGATTGTTCAGTATACAGAAATTCATGGAGGAAAAATAGCTGCCAACAGAAAACAAAATTTAAAAAATCCCAAGCAAATAGCGTTAAACAGTTAAAGACAGCGTTAGACAGTTAAAGACAGCGTTAGACAGTTAGACAGCGTTAAACAGTTAAAGACAGCGTTAAACAGTTAAAGACAGCGCTAGACAGTTAAAGACAGCGTTAGACAGTTAAAGACAGCGTTAAACAGTTAAAGACAGCGCTAGACAGTTAAAGACAGCGTTAAACAGTTAAAGACAGCGCTAGACAGTTAAAGACAGCGTTAAACAGTTAAAGACAGCGCTAGACAGTTAAAGACAGCGTTAAATTGGTGTTGTTAGGAAGGATCCGTCGTACGATCAGGAAGAACAAACTCAGGTCAGAACCAAGATTCTAGTGTTCCGTCAGCCGGTCAGGCGAATACAGTCAGGTCAGAACCAAGATTCTAGTGTTCCGTCAGCCGGTCAGCGAATACAGTCACTACCTACCCTAGCCTACTCTTGTTACAGACACCCGAAGGTCACGTGTTACGTGTTGAAAACCCGAGTCCGTTGGACGAAACAAACGCCTATACTAAGACCTGCTGTAGGGAAGCGATTCTATGGCTCCTTGATTTCCTTGGTGTTTAGATCATGTAATCCTGCGTACTAGGCAAATAAAAAATAAAAACATCTTTAGTTTCGTCCATTAATGCCACCCAAACACTCATTACACCATAGACTAGCTTTTAGAAGCTTTTGTTACAGAAACACTCATTACAACATATACGAGCTTTTAGAAGCTTTTGTTACACAAACACTCATTACACCATATACGAGCTTTTAGAAGCTTTTGTCACAGAAACACTCATTACAACATATACGAGCTTTTAGAAGCTTTTGTTACACAAACACTCATTACACCATATACAAGCTTTTAGAAGCTTTTGTCACAGAAACACTCATTACAACATATACGAGCTTTTAGAAGCTTTGTTACACAAACACTCATTACACCATATACGAGCTTTTAGAAGCTTTTGTCCCACAAATCAGTTCGTGATACTTGAAATGTTTCAAAACAAAATGTCATTTAAAATTGAATTATATTTTTTTTCTCATCTTAAAATGTTCTGTTGAAGGTATCTTGTCAATCAAACCCCACGAAGGTTCGAATATATGTGAATTGCAGTGCGGTGGAAGCTTGGGGGATTATCTTCTCTTGATCAACGTGTTTGAAAAAGCCACTAACGCAGTTCTTGTGTCGTATACAACCAAAAGTAAAGAATGCCTTTCAACGAACAATTCTTCGTCATGCGACGTTTCAGATAACGGGAGAAACGTCACCCTGCGAGTTCTCCTCAACGTAACCAGCGATGAAGAGAAAGAGTATGGATGCAATGTAACGAGGGTCGTGCAGTTTGGGCAGATCCTTGTCACGACCTACTTAACAAATTCCGCCAGGGAACGTGAGTCCTGTTATAATTTTCGTTTACTAAAGGGGAAACATACAAAGGTTCTCTCCCTTATTATAACATGATAATTTTCGTTTACTAAAGGGGAAACATACAAAGGTTCTCTCCCTTATTATGTCATGATAATTTTCGTTTACTAAAGGGGAAACATACAAAGGTTCTCTCCCTTATTATGTCATGATAAATTGCAATAAGAAATTGATTTTTTCTTTGTGGCGATAATTACTATGACATTTACTAAGGCCACACACTGGACAGGAACCTGCTTAGCTTCTTTAACTTTAGTTGTAGGAGACGGTATACAGTCCTTATCACTACAAATAAATTATTATTAACATTATTATTATTTAACAAAATTAATTTCAGCAATGTTGTTTTGTGATCGATATTAGTAATATTTGTGTCTTGCAATATTTTGCATGTACGTTACTTGTGCGTTTGTTGTGTGCGCCCACAATTAGCTGACCATCCAGTTTGTATGTTGTCATAGCGTTTTGTTCCTTTTGACCTTGTCGTGACGAGGCAAGGGTATATGTGGACGCAGATGGGTTCGTGACAGTGGTCAGATGAGGTCTGCTCTGTGTCAGGCCTGGCCAACAGGAATGAGAAAGGACGAAAACCTCATGGAGATGTTTATTAATGATTAATGCCAGGCCAAATGGCAGGCACAGGATTGCATATATATTCGTATTCAAGCGATCACAGTTGTCTGATTTTAGACTTGACACTGGTCTGGTAGAATCGAAATTCAGGGTGCCACCTCAAAGCAGACCCGTTGTTACGTTCTTCATTATAAGCAGTGATCAGGAACACTATGAGTGTTTAGTCGTTTGTTGGAATAGAACTCTAAATGCTATTGAAGAAAGGTCATGACTGCTGAACAGTGAAATGGGTTGTAGCTAGAAGTACTGATGTATTTCTCGAGGCCAGAAAATCACAATAAACGAGTGAGTATGATAGAGTGATGAAATGTAGCCTTCATGCGTAGTTTGTGGTGATGTGTAGAACTGTTAAATTTACTATCAAATGTATTTTTTTATTAAAAAAAACTACCGTTTTAGACTTACTGCCCTGTATTGAATTTTATTTCTTGGAATTCATCATTCTGACATTAAAACTAGTATTCTAATTGTTTGTTTCTTTCTCGATTGACTAATATTTTACTTGCTTGCTTTCATCTCATTAAATTGTTATTTCTTATGAATCAGTTGAATTATTGTGAATTTGAGTGTTCTTTTGTCTACGTACTGTTATAATGTCCGTTAGTAACTTTAGGTGACTACAACTGACATGTTATTGTTTTCCTACATCATTCTCTAGACAGCGAATCAGCATCTGGGGTCAGGGATGGGGGGTTGTTTTGCAAACCACAGATTTACAAAAGGAGGCTCTGATGAATAGGAAAACAGGTCCCCAGGATGGAAATCAGATGTAACTCTGGAAATTATGTAGATTTAATAATTAACAAACTTAATCTTAACATTATAGAGCTACAATTCTACTTCTTCTTCTTCTTCTTCTTCTTATTATTATTATTATTATTATTATTATTATAGGAATAATATTTATATCAATGTAGACCTATTATGAGTAAAGATACAGTTGCTGGAAACAGATATCGGATTTCCGGTTAGCATTGAACTGATGTGGAGGGCGAACAGATAGCTGATGTCAGAAAAAGGGTGAATTGACAAAGAAAGAACATATGTACTGAATGGTCTGACAGGTGTATAATCACGTGTCACAACGCTTATTGTGATAAAGGCCAATGGGTCATTAGGACTACTCATTATGGGGAGCGATGTCTATTTCAGTACTGTAAATAAACATGTTACTAAGCAATGTGCTATTATACGAGAATAAAAAGTATTCACTTAGTAGTTAATTTGAAGATTTATTCTCGCATTAATATTTATATTTCGTGTATAATAGTTAATCAATTTATGAAAACGTCATCTTGTACATTACTTATAGGTCCACACGGCGTCTGAATTTCATTACCTTAAAAACAATTTGAGCGAGCAAATATAAACTGTGTGGGAGTGTGTGTGTGTGTGTGTGTGTGTGTGTGTGTGTGTGTGTGTGTGTGTGTGTGTGTGTGTGAGAGAGAGAGAGAGAGAGAGAGAGATGGAGGAAGGGGGATGATTGAAGCTTCTAGCGGTGATTAGCGATGTGTGAACTCTGAACCTAGCTACCGGATGGGGAAGCAATTCTGATGAATAATTTATTTTTTAACGGATTAGGCCAGAAGTTGGAGACATAAGGTTGTCACCTTCTGTTACCCACGCTTTCAGGGACTGTTTCAGACAACTGATCGGTAATTTTATAGAAAAATATAAATATCTACACATTAGGGTGCGGTTCAAAGTGAATCACTTGGAAAAAATAGTGCTGAACAAACCATGCTGGGAATTAAATAATCATATTCTGACTTTGAACCCTCTACTATAAAGGAAAATTTTAAGTTTGGCAAAGTCCATGGGGGGAGGGGGGCATCGCATATTATAAAACCCAGAATTTTCGTGGGTAATTGGAATGGCTGTAAGAGTGAAAAAGAAATGTTAATAATTACTTTCCAAAAGGAAAATTCGAAATTTTAATGTTACTATGTGAAACAATTAAATGCAGTTAAATATTAATGTCACCAAATTATTTTGTGACTAATACGGACTATATTTGAACCAATTTGATAAAGTTGTGAACGTTCTCCATCAACAACAGTATTAAGAGCATGGATGAGCATACACGTTTGCAAATGAAGTTTAACCGTGATTCTTTCCTGAACATATAGGTCAAATAGCACGAGCGCTACCATTACTGTTATAAAAATACATTTGTGTGGTCAACTTCCGGTTTTCATTTATCACGTCAAAATTTTACAACGAATCACTCGCATTTAATAATGTTTTACGGTATTAACCATGAATTGAAGTACTGGAATACACTGTGTAAAAATACGTAAATGTGGCCTATATACCATGAATTGAGGTACTGGAATACACTGTGTAATACGTAAACGTGGCCTATATACCATGAATTGAAGTACTGGAATACAATGTGTAATACGTAAATGTGGCCTATATACAAATGCAGAAAATTAAAAGAGGCATTAAATCAATTTTGCTTTGAACATTTTGTTTTGTTTTGAACATTTTGTTTTGTTTTGAACATTCTGCAATCAAACTTTGATTGTAAATTGTGTGATCAACTCTTTGCTTTTTGTCGAATGCCATCGGAGCCAGATCTTAAGAAAGGGTGGTTGTCTTCTTTGCAAAAGCAAAATTGTCTACAGCGCGTTTATGTATGTTCTTTTCATTTCGCTGATAAAAGGAAATCGTTGACAACCCTCTAGCAGTCTTAGGTTACCTATGAAAGCAAGGTAGTTAAAAAATCGTAGAGTGTTGGCAAGGTGTCTAGCGACAATGCTATCTTCTGCAAATAATTGTACAAGAAAACCAGTCAAGTGTTGGCGAGGTGTCTAGCGACAATGCTATCCTCTCCAAACAATTGTACAAGCAAACCAGTCAAGTGTTGGCGAGGTGTCTAGCGAGAATGCTATCCTCTCCAAACAATTGTACAAGCAAACCAGTCAAGTGTTGGCGAGGTGTCTAGCGACAATGCTATCCTCTCCAAACAAATGTACAAGCAAACCAGTCAAGTGTTGGTGAGGTGTCTAGCGACAATGCTATCCTCTCCAAACAATTGTACAAGCAAACCAGTCAAGTGTTGGCGAGGTGTCTAGCGACAATGCTATCCTCTCCAAACAAATGTACAAGCAAACCAGTCAAGTGTTGGTGAGGTGTCTAGCGACAATGCTATCCTCTCCAAACAATTGTACAAGCAAACCAGTCAAGTGTTGGCGAGGTGTCTAGCGACAATGCTGTCCTCTCCAAACAATTGTACAAGCAAACCAGTCAAGTGTTGGTGAGGTGTCTAGCGACAATGCTATCCTCTCCAAACAATTGTACAAGCAAACCAGTCAAACGTTGAAAAATCATATGCTGACGGATGCATCCGGCATTTTTAACCAAATCTGATCGTCTGCTCTTTAACATGTCTTTTACTTGATCCCATCATGCTTTCAAAGTATCCACATATTTTTTTATTCTAAAAATGACTCTTCTAACGAACAGCTCAAAGCGAATATATTTTCTCAGTAGGAAGTTTACAGAACCGGAAGTTGACCACCGAAACTTTGAGGATTTCAAATTATTACCGACCTTGGCATATATTTTAAGTAAGGTCGGGAAGGTTGTAGAATGTAGATAGATCCATATAAATAAATATGCTCCAGGCCAAAAATCGCCAGACTTCCTGCAAGATCGCCAGACTTAGTGCAAGATTGTCAGACTTAGTGCATAAGTGAGAGGTGATCATGTTCTTCTTAGCATGTAACTCTAAACTTTAAGTTTAAGTTGAAGTTGAAGTTGAAGCGTTGTGTTACAGCGATACTTTTTCAACTGTCAAACACTAACGCCAGTTATCCATTTTCTGAGTGAAATCATGCTTTACATTATTTTGTTTTGTATATTTTCCAGAAGCAGCTGTTTCAAGGATTGCTCCTTCTGCGTCAGCAAATTGTAAGAAATACTACTACTATAATACTACTGCTACTACTACTGATGACGATGATGATGATGTTATTGTTGGTGTTGATGTTAATAATAATAATAATAATAATAATAATAATAATGCATAGAGACTGAGAAGGACAATTATAGTAGATGATGATATAAGAATGACTATTTAATAAGCAATATTTCGTTAAAAATGATTGCTTTTGAATTAGCACAATGTATAATATGCTTTATCTTATCACATATTCATTTAAAGCCTTATTTATGACAGTTTTTCTGACACTTAACACTCATGTAGAAACTTCTAACTACAACATTTCAGCTGACGTATCCACACTTCATAATATCTTAACTGGGGTGGGTACTGGAGCAGGAGAAACAGAAGGAACACTTCATAATATCTTAACTGGGGTGGGTACTGAAGCTGGAGGAACAGAAGGAACACTTCATAATATCCTAACTGGGGTGGGTACTGGAGCAGGAGGAATATTGCTGTTTATGCTGTTAGTGTTCGTAATAGTGTGGCGGCAACAGATGAAGAACCAGTACACAGGTATGCGTGAAGTCACGTACATGTATGTGTGTATGTGTGTGTGTGTGTATGTCTATGAATGTATACATTTATGTGTATATGCATACGTATATTTTATATATATGTGTATGCATAATGTTTAGTACTTATATGTGTGTGTGTGTGTATGAGTGTAGCTATTAATATTTACAAATTACAACGTACGATGTGTGTCTGTGGGTGGGGGGTAATTGCTCAAACACATTCATAATATTGAATTAAATAAAATGCTTTCAAAACGTCTACACGACTTATTTCTAGATTTCGATTCACACAAACAATGAAGTAAACAAAATGGCGACTGCTGTTGAGTATCATGACGGGTGTTCATTCAATATTCACATGCAACTTTTCAACATTGTACAATACACAAGTGTACCATGACGGTGTTCATTCAATATTCACATGCAACTTTTCAACATTGTACGATACACAAGTGTACCATGACAGTGTTCATTCAATATTCACATGCAACTTTTCAACATTGTACGATACACAAGTGTACCATGACAGTGTTCATTCAATATTCACATGCAACTTTTCAACATTGTACAATACACAAGGAAGGCAAACGTGCACAAATTTCGATTTAAAGCACAACACAGCAGTTCGTTGACAATGTAACACACACAATAGTGGTCGGTGTGGGTGTTACAATATGACATATATACTTTCACAATATGTCTGTTGTAACACTGTTATTAATATGAGAAAAGAATCCAATTAAATTTGTTATTTGAACAGTGACAATAAAAGCATAAATGAGGATGTTTAAATTGTTGAAAATTGAAATAGATGCCATTGATTTTATTAATTAAATAAATTTGTTTTAAATTTAAAATAAAGGAAGTTTAATTATTTTACTGATAGTAATCTGGATAACTTTTGTTTAGTACACTCTGCGTCAAACCAGAAATAGAAAAATAGGAGGGAAGTAACTGAACACGATGATATTTAGAAATTGGGCAGAGATGTCTCCCTTTCAAAGTAATGCAAACTTTTGATGGATGTCTCATACGTACCGATATGTGAAGGACGTTTAAATGTTTGTAAAGACTTTCGATTTTTAAAAAAATATATATATAATATAGTTTTGCTCTCATTGTAATATTTATTAATCTTCTGGAGATCATTTATGACTATTAACCGTTTGCAGAAATAAAAAGAACATTATTTTTGATAGAATTGTGTGAAGCGTCACAATACTCCGAAATAACAAACTCAACATTTACCTCCCTTGGTAGATGTACAGGAATCGTCGCATCACTATCTGATAGCCAAAGTACCTTTGACCATGCGAGAATCTGAAGGAACGTCATATTGCCGGGAGATAACCAACACAACATTTACCATGGGAAATCCTGAAGTGACGTCACATTACCATGAGATAACTGAGTAAGATAAAAATACGCCATGGCTTCTCTAGATAGAAACACTACAACTTACATTACGATTTTCATGTAATTGTCTCCCTTTAATGAATACAAGAAGACTATTTTACAGACCGATGATTTGTCTTTTCTTGTAATATGTATTTTCTAGATAAGCATTTCCATATTTTGTTGATATTAGTTATTTTACTCACGTTTTGCGCTTCACTTCATTAATTAACAAAATAATCAAAGTGTAAATTGTGGGAAGAGCAGAAAAGAGTATGAAAAGAAGTAGTTTGAAGTAGATAAGAATAAGAAGAGGCAATAGAAGTAGAAGTTATAGCTATTAAAAAATATCGTTTTTAATTGTTTTGCTCCGTAGAAACGTTCTATTGCAGATAAACGTAAAACGGTTGGACCTCGTTTTTGAACAGCAAGCGTCCCTGGTTTCATTTGATTTGACCTACTTTGCTCTGATTCGATTTTTACCTACCAAATACAACATTCATATGCCAATAACCCCCACCCAAAATAAGAGTAGATACACAAGACAAAATAAAGCCAAATATTACTCTGTGCTCTTTTTGTGAAAATGATGTTGACGGTATGGTCATTTCTCCTTTGAATGTAAAATGGTCTCAAGATAGAGAACTGGGGTGGGGTGGGTGAGGTGTTAAAGGTGCTCAGAATATAAGTATTACCAATTCCAAACTTATAAGAGTTAATAATATCTGCAGGAAGAAAACACAAGAATACACAAAGGTGCTTGAATTCCCTTCCCCCTCACCACTGCCAGAGCCAACATCAACAACAACAGACTCACCATCAGACGAAAAATCAACAGACAATAAAACACAACAGAAGGAAACGAAAAAGTTAAACAGATCGCCTCCACACACCATTAATGTGGAATCACTTTAATTAAGAAAATGTTAATATGGGTTATCAAACATCGTGCAGGCATACGTACCTCTTATAAACACATTGAATAATTATTATCTAATAACATGCTCACAATGCAACAGTCAACTTAAGCTGTGTAATACAAACTATTTTAACATTATCTAAAGCTAACTTAATTACGTTGATTTAGACCCAAAATATTTCTTAATTGTGTGAATTATGTGACGTACTAGTTAACACGTTTTCTTAATTGTGTGAATTATGTGACATACTAGTTAACACGTTTTCTTAATTGCGTGAATTATATAACCTATTAGTTAATTCGTTTTCTTAATTGTGTGAATTATATCACATGCTTGTTAAATATTTTCTTAATCGTATGAAGTTTGTGACGTACTAATTAATACATTTTCTTAATTGTGTGAATTATGTGACGTACTAATTAATACGTTTTTTTAATTGTGTGAATTATGTGACGTACTAATTAATACGTTTTCTTAATTGTGTGAATTATATGACGTACTAGTTTTCTTAATTGTGTGAATTATGTGACATACTACTTAATACATTTTCTTTCCTTTCTTCCAGTAGTACCGATATGAGTCATCCTCGAGCTTCCTACCTCGTTCCAGTAACCAGTGCAGGTGACTGATACTATAAGAGCTAATCTGAAAACCGCAGACCCTACTTATGCGACAAAACGAATTTATAACAGTAACACACACACACACACACACACACACACACACACACACACACACACACACAAGCTTATGCACATACACACACACACACACACACACATACACACACTAACACTTCCTAAATATACACACCACTTCATTGTACGGACTTCAAATGATGTGTGCACGTAGAAAATACTCTCTTTCTCTTCTACATGCACTCCCACAAACACACACGCAAAAGTGCACATGAACACACACACACACACATAGACTCACACACGCACACTGTACACACATCTTGAGTTTTTTCCATTAACACACCTTAAAATCTTATTTGTGTGTGCATAAAATCCTGAAAAACCACTGTATTGATCGGACAAATGACCTTTGCTGAAAAATGAACTATTTGACAACTACACTGTGAACTCCCATATTAATTCTTTCAACCCCTTCAACCGCACGGATATTTTTGACAGTTTTAATTCCACCCCTTACATATTTTCCAGTGTTTTGCAGTCTCATTATCATCAGTTCCAAACCAGAAAGGGAATTATAAGGGGAAAGAATCTGAACAAAATAATATTTAAAATGTTTGACAGGATTGTCTCTTCTTGAATGTCTAGTGACCCAAGTAACACATGGATGTACAGGAGCACGTCCCGAGCTGTGGAGAGTCATAGTATTTATCAAGAGCTTTAGCAATAAAATATTATAAGTTTACTAGTAAAAGATCATTGAAAACATACAAAAACCTGCTTTTGATCATGAATAGTTGTGCATCAATTTCAGAAACTGAAGTACAAAAAGGACTAGACGAAATGTCACAATACACTGAGAGAGCCCACTCAACTTTACCCACTTTGATGAAAGGAAAGGAAATAACTTATTTCTTTGAGACAACCAACAAACCATGTGTCAATAGAGAACCTGAGGATACGTCACATTACCATGAGATATATGAGCAAGTGAAAATTTTACACAATCTTATGCAGATATACAACTTATAAATATCAAATTTTCTCTTATCATAAATTAGCAGTAGGAATTTTTTTAACATTATATATTACTTTTTTTATGTTATACGTATTTTAAAAATAAAATTATCTGTCTGTCTGTCTGAACTAGTGGTAAATGCTAATGTCCAGCTCTTTGGCGCATAAGAGTTATGGATATTAAATTAATCATGATTTTCAATAAATATTAACAATAATTACAGACTTACAGGCTAGCAACTCGCTGGAGAAGGGGGTGGAGGAGCAAAAATTATCTTCTCAAGTCGACCTTTCACAAATATCTCTGGCTCAGTCCCACCTCCCTGATAATAATACAGAACAAATGACAAAGATATCAGGTTCATTTTGAAAATTCTTCTTGTTCTTGTTCTTGTTGTTCCTGCTCTTGCTCTTGTTTTTCTTGTTGTTGTTGTTGTTGTTGTTGTTGTTGTTGTTCTTCTTCTTCTTCTTCTTCTTCTTATTATTATTAGTAGTAGTAGTAGTAGTAGTAGTAGTATAGTAGGAGTAGTAGTAATAGTAGTAGTAGTAGTAATAGTAATAGTACTAGTAGTAGTAGTATAGTAGTAGTAGTAGTAGTAGTAGTATAGTAGTAGTAGTAGTAGTAGTAGTATAGTAGTAGTAGTAGTAGTATAGTAGTAGTAGTATAGTAGTAGTAGTAGTAGTAATAGTACTAGTAATAGTAGTAGTAGTAGTAATAGTAGTAGTAATAGTAGTAGTAGTAATAGTAGTAGTAGTAGTAATAGTAGTAGTAGTAATAGTAGTAGTAATAGTACTAGTAGTAGTAGTAGTAGTAGTAGTAGTAGTAGTAGTAGTATAGTAGTAGTATAGTAGTAGTAGTAGTAGTATAGTAGTAGTAGTAGTAGTAATAGTACTAGTAATAGTAGTAGTAGTAGTAATAGTACTAGTAATAGTAGTAGTAGTAATAGTAGTAATAGTAGTAGTAGTAATAGTAGTAGTAGTAGTAATAGTAGTAGTAATAGTAGTAGTAGTAGTAGTAGTAGTATAGTAGTAGTAGTAGTAGTAGTAGTAATAGTAGTAGTAATAGTAGTAGTAGTAGTAGTAGTAGTAGTAATAGTAGTAGTAGTAATAGTACTAGTAGTAGTAGTAGTAGTATAGTAGTAGTAGTAGTAGTAGTAGTAGTAGTAGTAGTAGTAGTATAGTAGTAGTAGTAGTAGTATAGTAGTAGTAGTAGTAGTAGTATAGTAGTAGTAGTAGTAGTAGTAATAGTACTAGTAATAGTAGTAGTAGTAGTAATAGTACTAGTAGTAATAGTAGTAGTAGTAATAGTAGTAGTAATAGTAGTAGTAGTAATAGTAGTAGTAGTAGTAATAGTAGTAGTAGTAGTAGTAGTAGTAGTAATAGTAGAGTAGTAGTAGTAGTAGTAGTAATAGTAGTAGTAGTAATAGTAGTAGTAGTAATAGTAATAGTAGTAGTAGTAATAGTAGTAGTAGTAGTAATAGTACTAGTAGTAGTAGTAGTAGTAATAGTAGTAGTAATAGTAGTAGTAGTAGTAGTAGTAGTAGTAGTAGTATTAGTACTAGTAGTAGTAGTAGTAGTAGTAGTATTTTGTTATATGTTTCTTGTGATCGAGTAGTTTGCCTAATCTTTTGTTTAGTGAAAAACACTGTTATTTGCTATTCCAGAACTTCTTACACACAAACACACACATTCACAGAGCGGGAATAGACACATGCAGACACATAGACACACATTAACATACACAAAATTCATTCCTTAGTGCCCTCTCTTTGCTAAAATATTTTTATAATACGACTCCATGCTATTGTCTATTTCATTGAACATATAATTTAACCTTAAAATTTTCTTTACTTCTCTCGACAGGAATGTGTATGGAAGTACGAGAAAAGAGCTGATGTGAATGCATGTTGCTACCTTTGACTCATGCATCGATTATTCCAGAATAAATTATTGAAAACCACTGTATGATGCTGTGGAATCAGGAGTCACGTGATCATCATATATTTCAAGTGTTCACCATTTTGAAAATGTCAAAATTCTGACCATATCTCTTGATATCGATCTGCTGTGAGATCATATTATGCCATCGACCAGGGGTAATTTCCAAGTACCGATAAAATATGTGACCGAAATGTGTCACTCGTGACAATATTTACACTGCCATTTTCACTGTAAACGACACTTACGCATTTTTACGCACCATGCAGGCCTAAAACTGTCTGTCAACCCCATAAAACATTTCTACGCACCATGCAGGCCTAAAACTGTCTGTCAACCCCATAAAACATTTCTACGCACCATGCAGGCCTAAAACTGTCTGTCAACCCCATAAAACATTTTAATCATAAAGCTGCTTTCATGTACGAGATATGAACTATGACCTATACATCTCCACTCTCATGAAAAACAAATACATATACTGTATACTCGTAAACTTATTTATAACCTTTAGGCAGATTATCTGTACAGCTCAAGCGTGCGTATGTACATATGTATGCGTGTGCGTGTGTGTGGGTTTCAGCGTATCTATTAAGGTAAATAATAAATGTGTGTGTCTTATAAAAATAATTAAAAATAAGTTGTTTACGAAGCCAAAAATATTTAACTTTTAATAAGAATCACATTGAACATTTTTTTGTGGAACAAATAAAATTAATTCTTTATCTGCATGTAAACAATATACATGAAATAGTCCATTACTCACAAAACATTTCCCATCATTTGCTAACTATAGTTCTCTACTCACAAAAATAGCCGAAGGCTCACAAACGATACTTCAAGAATGACAAAGAATGGCCAACATTCGCAAGCAATAGCCCATGCGACATTGTAGTCAATTGATACAGGTACAAGGCTATTTAAAACTTAGCCTATTTCTTGTAATAGCCCATACGACATTGTAGTCAATTGATACAGGTACAAGGCTATTTAAAACTTAGCTTATTTCTTGTAATTGCCCACACGACATTGTAGACAATTGATACACGTACAAGGCTATTTAAAACTTAGCTTATTTCTTGTAATTGCTCTTAATTCAATAATAATACTTCTACACTTAGAATATTCCAATACTTTCAATAGTTGCCAATCACTCATAAACAACATATTACTTATGTATAATAGTTTATCAATTACAGCAATTGTCTATCACTAACAATAGTCCCTTCAACCAAACACAATAGTTCCAACAACCACATTAGTCCCACCAACCAACCACATTAGTCCCATCAACAAAATATTTAGTCCCATCATCCATACACAAAAGTCCCATCATCCATACACAATAGTCTCATCAGTCATACACATTATTCCCATCAATCAAACACAATAGACTCATCAATCATACACAATAGACCCATCGATCACGTGTAGTTGCTCGTCATTCACAGATAATAGTCCCTGGTTTACTAATAATAGTTTATCACTTACCAATAATATTATACCCATCTCTCCAAGATCGTTGTCTATTACTCACTGACAATAGATGAACACTCAGTAACACGACTCACATATAATGACGCTTCGTTAAGAAGAAATAATTAGTCCGTCACTCACACACACATTCGCTCACTACTCACCAACAAGTATCCGTCGCTTGTACAGTAACTCACAAACAGTGAGTCCTTCACTAAGAAATGTCCATCTTTCACAAACAAGAGATGACCATTTTCAGGCAATAGGTCATCATTCATAGAGAATAGACAATCATATAATATATAAATATAATGGCGAATCATTTGTAGAAACAGTTCATCATTTTACAGACAATAGACAATAGACCATAGACCATCATCCACAGAAAATAGTCCATCATTCATAAACCTTAATCTATCACTCACAATTTACTCACAAACAGTAGCCCAACAAGATATAAAAATGTAATTAATAATGTGATATAATACAGCCACTGGCAAACTGTTTAAAAATTTAAAGACGCGCACATTCTTTCGTTTTTTAAAACAAATTAATATTTAAAAATCTGAACGGCAGCAAGGCGGTCCAGGTCTAAATGACATTTTCCAAACTGCTTGCTGATGCAGGAGCAGTCTGTGAAATCAACTGTCAATGAAACTTGTTGCCATTTTTATCGAGATGTTTCCTCACTTACCTGGAATGTTCTAGAAATTGGAGTTTTAAAAAGAACAGCATTCAGTCAATTGGTCCACCAAATACATTAGATGGCGTTAATAGGTCTGTTATTAAACACTGTTTTGCTTGATATTCCACCTATTTATGGCGATTATACTTTTATTATTACTATGTGAGTACTTGTAGTAGTTTTTCTCTCCTTAATGTTTATAAATATCTTGTCAAAAATTTCTATCTTTCATACAAGTATACCTTAATGTAAATTTTCCTATCTGGAGAAATATTTTTTGTAATTTTTAAAATTACAGCTGCAATTTGCTTTAATAAAATATTTTGTTAATATAATTTCTAGAAAGTTCCCTATGTTATTTTACATTCATTTAGCAGACATGTGCAATTATTTAATGCAACTGTATCTATGTTTGTGTGACATTAATTATATGTGACAGTTGTCTTACTGATAATAAATCACGTCATTGTTTTAAGACTTTGTATGTACAAGTTCTGTGTACTGATTCCAGTTGGTTCAGGCAATATCTCCACCAAATAAAATATTAATATAGATGAGCTGAAAAGAGTATTTGCTGTGATAGTTACTGCCTACTGACTACTTATTAAATTCTGCCCATCTAACGCTGACCAAAGTTTTAAAAGTTATCTCCCTCTAGAATGATGTACCCAACTAACCAGATTGAGACAGGGTGACAATTATTTTCTTCACTTCTGAGCATTATTTGAGACTGTGGTAACACACATTACATTAGCTAGACAGGTGAATTACCCTGATCTTTATATTTTAATCTTATTATAAGCTATTTGTGACAGAGTAAATTTGCCTCTTCTTATTTTTAAATTTAAATTGTTTTATAAATTGTTTAAATTGTCAGAGTAACCCAACCTTGTGCACTCTTTATGGTGTTATTTTTGAAAGTGTCTGAGTTAAAGTAAACAGCTTGAGGCAAGAACATTCTAGATTGCTGACGTAATGCAAACTGAGTGAGTATTTTTCTATTATCCAATGATTATTATTTACGAGAACGAGACCAGCCAATGGGATTCTGTTCTCTGATCACTTTGAATTTGAGCGGCAAAGCTGCAGTTAATTAATTTGCAATAAAATCACTCAAAATCTTGTGGCTGAAACAAATACCACTGTCGATATTTACTAAATATACCAAATATTGTCACATCTATTTCCTTTTTTACTTCGTCATTTTTTTTATCAAGGTTTTACGAAGTTTGCTCATCAAAGTTTGGGAATGAGAGTATTTAATAATAGAAATAAATAAAATACGGTAAACAAAACACACCTCAGACATATTACACGCGTACACAGCCAAACACATATTCACCTACACAAAAACGCACACGTATCGTAAATCTGATACAGCTCTTCATATCCGGAGAAACGCGGAAGTAAAAACAGTAACTAAAAGTTCAGTCTTTATTTCCGCATCCTTCCCTATCTTGTGTTTCTTAAACATCACTTGAACACAATGCGTTCTGTCAGCGTGTACGTTCTAACGCTCTGTGTGTACTTCGTCACGTTTTACGAATGGAGTTCTGGAGATATTTCTTCACAAATAGGTAATGAGCGCATACGCAACTTAAGAAAAATAGTTTTTAACTTAATATTATATTATAAACCTGCATCTTAGTCTATCTGCAGCTGAAAATGAACCTGAATTTGTGTCATAAAATAATTTAAAATACATATATAATCTTCATGTTAATTAAATAAAGTTTAAGAATGTCTTTCTATCTGTGACGTCATTCTTGAGGTAAGTTATTAGGTGTTTGCATTATAGTATTCTAATTATAGTAAAAGTAACTAATCATGTTACTTCCTTCCTTGCGGGTAGCTGAACAAAGCAGACGTCATTTTAGCTGTACGGTTACAGAATTCCACTTTAACGATACAGTTTGTGTGGCTTCTGTTTACCACACTACCCATAAATATATATTGTATGTATGTGACTTCTGTCCATCCAATTGTCCACGAAATATATTCTATGTGACTTCTGTCCATCCCATTGTCCACGAAATATATTCTATGTGACTTCTGTCCATCCCATTGTCCATTAATATATTTTATGTGACTTTTGTCCATCCCATTGTCCATTAAATATATTTTATGTGATTTCTGTCCACCACGCTGCTCTTAATGCATATCTGTCACGCTTTCGTTTTGCTGTTGGTTTTATCAGGTTTTACTTATTCAAAACTTTCACGGTTCATTCACCCCACCTATTCCCCCCCCCCCTCCAACTCACATATCTTGCAAACATTTCAATTAATGAAATTGAAATATCGTAAGCAAACTAAAAAAGAGCAAAATTAATACTTAATATAATTTTAGGCAAAATTTCCAATTAAACCATTAATCATTAGCAACCAGTTTTCCTAATCAAGACATCAGTTTTTAAATCTCTTTTTTTAGCACAAAAACAAATGAAACTCTCTCTCCTCTCTCTCTCAGCACAACATAAACAGCATGACACCGATTTGTGCATGCTAGTTCAACACCAAGACATCAATCAAAATGGGTCTGAAGGAAGACCGTTCATCCTTTGAAAAACATAGATTTACTCGTAGATAACAAAGCGAGCATGCCTCATAGCAACAGGAAGTGATACATTTCTCTGTTTGTATATTCATGTCAATTGTCAGAGTTTTTTTTATTAGGGAAGCGGATAAATATTTCCAAGTGGGGTTAAGATTTACTCATTTGTGCTTGCATAGAGGTGATAAATGTAAAGAGGAATTAACACCTTATCTATCTATCTATCTATCTATCTATCTATCTATCTATCTATCTATCTATCTATCTATCTATCTATCTATCTATCTATCTATCTATCTATCTATCTATCTATCTATCTATCTATCTATCTATCTATTTGTGCTTTACTGAAATGCACTAATGTTAAGACATTTATAACAATCGTATCTTAAAACAATAGAATAAATGTATCTTATACAGACAAATATCAACACTTTCATTACAATACTTTGATATAAAGCAACCAGAAAACTGCTGTATCTGTGCTATTCATAGGGAAATATTTTTTTGCTTTTGTATATCTGTAGAGACAAAAAGACTTTTATATATCACTAAAGACAAAGGGCAGGCGTGTTACTATCGACTTCTTTTCAAACTCTAACAATTGTACAAGGACACTTCCTTCCATCTCTAAAAATGTTCCGATGCCGTAGACATTAAAAAGTCAAATATATAATCCCATTATGTGAACTTGATTCTTTATGTGTGTTTTAATGGCATCGAGTACAACTTCTGTTTGCTATCATTTAATTAGCTGTTTTAATGGCATCTAGTACAACTTCTGTTTGCTATCATTTAATTAGCTGTTTTAATGGCATCTAGTACAACTTCTGTTTGCTATCATTTAATTAGCTGTTTTAATGGCATCTAGTACAACTTCTGTTACTATAATTTAATTAGCTGTTTTAATGGCATCTAGTACAACTTCTGTTACTATAATTTAATTAGCTGTTTTAATGGCATCTAGTACAACTTCTGTTTGTTATCATTTAATTAGCTGTGTGCATAGAGTTAGATAGTTTTATAGTCTAGGTCTAGGATCTCCTTTGCCGATATAACATCAGTTAAAATAAGACTGATCATTTGATTTAACAGCTAGTTAGAGAATTACGAGCCGCTTATTGTAAGACAAAGTAGGCACAAGCATGACTTCATACATTTGTCTTAACCAACACTGTCTATTTACATGCTAGACTGTCTACCTCTAGAAAAGTTCATACATCTGTCTTAACCAACACTGTCTAATTATATGCTAGACCAGGGATGCACAAACTCTTTAGGCCAGAGGGCCAAATTTCCAATTGATAGTGCGTAGAGGGCCTCAAGTCAGATTGCACATGGATGGCTAGGTAGAAAAAAAACCGCACAAATAATGAAATAATGTGCTTTAATTCGTTTTTGTCTCACTAAACTAAGTTCAGTCTTTAGTGAGAAGGGTGAGCCTGAATGTTGTTAACAACTTTGTCAATATTTGGTTCGAGTTTTGTAGTCGCCAACCTTAAAATCGAACAGAGATTGTTGTCTGTCAAATTCGATCTCAGCTTGTTTTTGTTCATGTTCATTACTGAAAACGTTTGTTTACACAAGTACGTGCTGCCGAATTCTGACAACAACTTGCAAGCCAAGTCCTTGACACTTTTATGTGCTCGTGCTGAGACTTCCGTTAAATATTAAAATGTTGTTTTGCTGAAATGATGACTTCAGTTCAGGTGAACATTGAAGATCAATGAATTCCAGTTGACAGTGATCAGGCACGGACTCTACACTACATGAGAAAGGATCGCGAATGAAGTTGAATAAGTCCTTGTGCTCCTTGAAGGCATCGAAGCATTCCGTAAATTCCTTCAGCAATGTTTCACAATTGCAATGGTATCTGTTCAAGTAACATTGGTTCTCTTTCTGAAAAGCTGAATAGATCGGAAAATGACAAAGATTTCCAGCTTGCAGATTCAAACAGATGAGCCTCAACTTCAATGTGAAGGACTGCAGCTCCTGGTACATATCAAAGATGAAGTGATCTTTGCCTTGGAGATGCTGGTTTAATCTATTCAAGTGATCTGTCATGTCTGTTAGAAATGCAAAGTCTGCCAACCATTGTCAGTAAACTCAGCCGTATCTTTGCCTTTGACAGTAAGGAATTTACAAATTTCCGTTCGTAACTCAACAAACCGTTTTAATACCTTTCCTCGACTCAGCCACCTGACATCTGTGTGATACGGAATGTCTCGATATTCTGCCTCGATATCTTCAAGAAATGATCTGAACTGTCGGTGATTAATTCCTCTGGATCGTATGAAGTTCACAGAATTAAAAACGAATTTCATGACATTGTCAAATTTCAAGACTCGTGCACAGAGCGATTCCTGGTGAATTATGCAATGGTACATGTGGACACTGTTGGAATTCCAACAGCGCAATTCGGGACTAAAACCTGCCTTTGCCGACCTGACATGTATCACATCGGACGAGCGCGCTACGGAATGCAAATCTGCACAGCCACCTGCAACACGCACAGACACCCACACTCTTCCGGAAATCAACACCAGGACTCCACAACGACACTACCACAACAATCTACAAAAAGAATTACAAACTCTCTACACTTCAATCATACACCGGGACAACACAAGCTACTAACAATTTTTAATTTTTCTTATTACTTTTGTACACACATTCACACACACCCATGCACATGCACGCACACATACACACCCAACACCACACACATCACACTGTACATGCGCACACACACACAAGCCCCCTCGCACACACAAATAAACACACACGCACTTATATGACACAGACATTTTGTCTTACTAATTTTTATTTTTCATTTAATTTTAGGACATTCAGTGAGACAGTAACCTATGGAAGAAAATGTTAACCAGCCCCTAATTACACAATGTATTTTGTAAATAATGCACCACATTGCTTTTTTCAGAAGTCCCATGGCTTGATTCCTTCCTCAGCACAGAAAACATCACGCTAGTTCAGTGTAACCAGAGTCTGGAATCACTGGTGTCGCTGGAGTTGCTAGAGACAGAAAACGACAACGACATAGCGTCCTTCAACTCGCGTTCCTGGGAATGCAAGACAAGAAGCGTATTTTCGTCATGCCTCTTTGCAGATCGGCTGCGATCGGTGCTGCTCAGAGTTCTCGCCCTTGATCTCCATGATGGCGAGACCAGAGGATACGTGTGCAAAGCGAAATACGTGATACGTGTGAATATAACCCCGTCCGAGTATGACCGAGTCTTCATAGCTGAGAGAAAGCAGTATATAAATATTACAAGAGAAAGTATGAAAAGTGTTGTTTGGTTGTTTTTAGTGATGAAATGAATGATTGTTGTATTTGCTATAATTTTATAGCAAATTATTTTTATATTAATTTATTAAAGTAGTTAATCTATTGATACCACTCTACTTCTATAGACTATTGCCTCTAGACTCTGTCTTATAAATAGCACTATGAACATGCAATACAAAACATTTATAATCACTATTGATATTTATTTATTAAACTGCTGAATATTATTTATATAGCTACGGTTTTACATTATGTAGGCCTATTAATAAACATTTCTTGCAAAGATACTGCAGTTTATTGATTTTCTACTTCAAAACAACTTTCTACAGCTAGTGTATTACTATGTTAATGCATAGGGAAACAAATTTCTTGCATTGCTACATACGGTATTAATTAAATAAATTAAATGCACAATTTTGTATCTGATTACCTTTCTGGATAACTACTATAAACAAAATACTGTCATAGTCATAATTCCTTTAATATTATTTTAACTTAGGCAATACTGAATTTCATGTTCAGCAACTCAAGGGTGGCCCCTGATTAGCGTTGTTAACTTTAGCGAGCTTGAACGCACTTGGACTTATATCGCCTGTTCATACAAGCATAGACTATTTGCAAAATAGATCTGTCAGTAAAGCATGCATTTATTTCTCTCATGAAAATGTTGGTCACAGGTTATTTACCACCACACAAGGATTCCGAGTCGAATAATGCTTTTAAGTGGGTTTCCAGCTTAGCTGCTGGAGTGTTCGCCGTGGTTATCCTCATCTTGCTGGCGTATATAAAATCCAGGAGACTCTATGGTAGAGGTGGGTAACAAGACTATTTTGCGGGAAATACCGAAAGACTATTAATAGAATTTAGTGTCGAAACACGACGATGTTATAAACATTAAGTTGAGCCATAAATTCAACCATTATGCTGTTATAAATATCAAATGAACTAATAAATTATATATGTATGGATAGATTATTTTATATTTTAAATATTTTGTGTACAAGTAGATATTCACATTTTATAATGTTCTAAAATATTCAGTAAAGTTATTGTCAGAGTTGACAGAAACTGGACGACAATGGCAGATAAATGTTACATTGCTTTAAAATACCGAGTAAAGACAGAATCAAAAATGAAAGATTTTTATTTCACAACTCATCTGAGAAATACAAACGTTATAATGTTGTAAACACCCATTAATTAAAAATCAATTCTTAAAATTCCGAGAACCCAACTTTGTATTTTAATATATAGCAAATAATGTGACAGACCATACTGAGAGATTTTATTCGAGAATTGAGCAGACACACTTCAAATTGATATAAATAATTTCAAGGAAAATTCTTATTAATTTGTATTTGTATTAGACTATTTGTATTAGACTATTTTAGACTATTAGACTATTGTATTTGTATTTGTATTAGACTCTAAGAAATTTCACTGTCAAATAATGTCAAAGTTAGTGCTTATTAATGTTAATTAGGTTCACAGAATGAAAATAGGGCCAAATTAGTAGACTTAATTTGGACTGGAAGCGCACAAAATAGGGCGAAAATTATTACCCTTAACTTGGTATGAAAGCGCGCGCACTAGAGCCTAAATTAGTACACTTAAGTTAGACTAATAACACATAAAACAAAGCCACACTTAGTACACTTAAATTGGACTAAAAACGTATAAAATAGAACTACACTTAGTACACTTAAATTGGACTAAAAACGTACAAAATAGAACTACACTTAGTACACTTAAAGTTGGACTGGAAACCTACAAAATAGAACCAAAATTAGTGCACTTAAAGTTGGACTGGAAAGAAAAGTCTCACCTCATTGCTCGATATGACACCATGCATCACGTACAGCTGTGGTCCGTTCGAACAAAGTCTAATGAAACAAAAATTTTAAAAATATTAGAAGAGAGTATCAGCTTATCGAATAAATGATGATAGGCCTAAGTGTTAATGTGTTGGCGTGAAATATGCACAAGAATTTAAGTTTTGTAAAATATTGCATCTCTAGTCAGAGTTTTGCCTCTAAATTTATTCACTACTACTAGATAGTTTTCATTAATCAATTTAATTTAGTTTCCTATTTAATAAATTACTTCTGGAAACGTGCAGGTTTTGGAAGAAACAAACATGCACGCCCTCTGAGAGGAAGGTGAGTGTACATTATTTATAAATCAAAGATTGAGAGGGTGGGGAGGATAGAAATAAGAGATGGGGGCGGGGTACAAATAAAGTAAGCGAGAAAGGAAAACAATATTTAGAAAATGCTACTACTCAAATTGTGTGTATCTGGCTAAACAGCGTCTGTATGCAGGTGCGTGGTTAAGTAACGGCAAGCATTGCGTTTGGTGTGTGCATGTGTTTGTACTTGTAGTTAAAGAAAGAGAGAGAGGGGGGGGGGTAAGAAAGATTTATATTGATTTTTTCTCTCTCTCTCTTTATTTAACTTACAAGTACAAACACACACGCACACACCACAGTGTGAAAACTATTATTATACTAGACAAACTTTAAACCTATGCATATACATTTGAATACTTAATACGGCTTGAGATGGGTTGAAATATTTTAGTTAAAATTCTATTCCGATAGTGTAAGCAGTCAGTATTGTGTGTTTAAATAATGACAATTGTCACTAGACATTAAGAGTTACATATTTTTTAGCAAAAGGGAGGTAAGCGCTCTTAGATAATTTCTGCACTTCTCGACCTCTAAAATATCAATTTCAAAAGACCCGTGCATCTATTTGATAATTATTTACTATTTGATAATTATTTTAATTAGTAAATGTATCGATCGTTGACTGAAAATCATGAGATGCAGATTATGATAATGATACTTTAAGTCAATTTTGCAGTTAGTATGTGCGTGACGGTATAGTGCCTTGTGTTCTAGAGATACTTAAAGTCATTCGTGGAGTGTCACGGTATGCATGACAGTATAGTGTAAAGTGTTCTAGAGATACTTAAAGTCATTCGTGGAGTGTCACAGTATGCATGACGGTATAGTGTAAAGTATTCTAGAGATACTTAAAGTCATTCGTGGAGTGTCACAGTATGCATGACGGTATAGTGTAAAGTATTCTAGAGATACTTAAAGTCATTCGTGGAGTGTCACAGTATGCATGACGGTATAGTGTAAAGTATTCTAATGATAATTAACGTAATTCATTCAGTGGTTCTAAGGATACTTAACGTAATTCATGCAGTGGTTCTAATGATACTTAACGTAATTCATGCAGTGGTTCTAATGATATTTAACGTAATTCATGCAGTGGTTCTAATGATATTTAACGTAATTCATGCAGTGATTCCAATGATACTTAAAGTCATTCATAGAGTTTTGTCTGCGAGTTGAGTAGTTTGTGTAGCAGATTTGACTTCACAATATCATATCTCTGAAAGCCACTTATTATTATCAGCTAATTGTGACAAAATAAAAATAAAAACTATACATCAAAACGAACTTTCAAGGTTATCTGACAGCTCCATATATTATTATAATGTTAGGAATCGTCAGTTAAAATCATTTTATCTTGCATATCCCTAGAGAGAAAATCTGTCAAATTTCATAAATTTAAATTCAAACAGCTCTTGAAATGTATACACTTTGCGCTTTTAATAATCATTGAAATGACATTTTAAAAACAGAATTATGTTTTAAAAATATAATTATGTCATATTGTGACATTTAAAAAATGCAATTATGTCACAGGGCATCTGGTGGATCTTCCAGCAGAAGAAGCAGTCGGAATTCATCCGAGTATGCAGTCGGGCGAGGTAAGTCACACCAGGCAATAACCTAATTGCTTGCAAGGGACTGCACGTGTACTTTGAAATACACACATATAATGAATTCCTGAAATAGATGTCACGACGTAAGTTTTAAAAATGCAAATGAAGTTATACAGCAAAGCATGTAATAAAGAAAATTAATTTAACATGAAAACTAATACATTTAAAAATGCAAAAAAAAATTATAAAGCAAAGTATGTAATATAGAAAATTAATTTAACATGAAAACTAATACAATTATAAAGGAAAGAAGAAGTGTACAGGTATTGGTATTGAAAAGATGAAACGCCATTGATCATCGCCATCTTGCACACAGAAATGTAATAAGCAGAGAGGTGATGATGGCATGATGAACAAACTACAAAAGACAACCAGCACAGGTTCTTTTCTTTAGCAAGCAATTTATTTTAATAAAGCAACATCTCAGCAACATCTCTAGACTGATTTTTTTTAACAACTAAAAAGTACATCAAACCATATAAAATGATAAAAGTATAACACAGCATTACTACGAGCTAACAATTTACATGACTAGTAAAACAAGGTCAGCGAGCGAACTTTGACCCCAATCTGCCCTTAATTTACTGTCTGCCTACAAAGTAAGCTATGCACGCTGAGAACACTATACACACAAAGGTTACACAAGCAGACAGTGAACAAATAAATAAAAACATTCAAGTAAATAAAAAGACAGAAGAGAGATATGGGTAATTTTAAAAGATATCATTCATAAGTAAAACTATAACAGAGTGACAGACTAAAGGAATACCATCCATAAGTAAAAATATAACAGAGTGACAGTCTAAAGAAATACCATCCATAAGTAAAAATATAACAGAGTGACAGACTAAAGAAATACCATCCATAAGTAAAAGTATAACAGAGTGATAGACTAAGGGAATGTCATACAAAAGAATAACTAATTGCATGAACAAGTAAATGCATTGTTTGAAAGAATTAATATATATTTTTAATATTACAAAGACATCATAAAGTTCATTTAATGACAATGCTTTTTTAGTTAAATAATATTAATTTTATTTCAATTTGTGGAATTTTAGATGTAAATGGCAGGAATTGTAGCATAGTTGTCTCAGTGTAATAAACTTTATCATTACGGTTGAAATCAGTGTTCATCATCAACAATTAAAAAAATTATCCACATAAGCTTCACGAAAGCATCACTGTTATAGCCTAAACATCGTTCGTCACATCATCCACATCATCATTACTACATCAAATTCCTCAACAGCATAATCGTCACCAATAAATCATCCTCATTATCGACAATATCAACATGATCAGTAACTTATTACTTTAAACATCATTCATTTAAATCCTATCATTATATCATTGGCGGAGTGAAGAACATTACTTTAAACATCATTCATCTAAATCCTATCATTATATCATTGGCGGAGTGAGGAACATTGATGCCCAAGGCCAATTACCAAAAATGACGCAATCCCCATAGATAATATGTATATACTTTTATGTATAATATGTATACTTTTACAAATAGAATGTATACATACTTACACTGTAATGAAATTTGAAGGTTAAGATGACAGCCATTCAGTGTATACCGGCTGTCAACTTACAAACGTATATCTGGAAATGTATATACAGTATTTATACACATAGAAAGACTATATACCTACATAGGAATAAAGTTTAAAGGTAAAAATCCCCCAGCCATTCTCTGTATACTCGCTGCTATCAACTTACAAAATTATATCTAGGCAAATTTCCAGCATGCTTTCTCTTAGAAAGTACTCCTCCCACCCCGAGGGCTACTGCACCCTTCCCCGCCTCGCTACACCGCTTCCTCAAAATATCCATCATCAAAAACATCAGCAGCAACATTTCTAAATCAAAACAGTCAAATCATCAACAAATTCAAAACATCAACAACAAAGCAGCATTCCAAATCATAACATCACTTTGTCATTCATAACATCAGCTACGTAACCAAACCATCACCCATTAAAATGACGGCTTACTAGCATTATCAGCATAATCACCATAAAAGTCATGTCATCATCAACTGCATCAGGAGAAATATTAATGTCACGGTCTGATGACTCCTGCATGAAAATGCTTCACAGAATGCTTCACGGATCTGAGGGAGAGCAGGATGTACCATGAAATTAACGAATACGTGGAGTGCATGACGGAAGTGCCACCGGAACACTGTCGAAGAGGTATTTCTTCATGAAACTTGTCGACATTTGACTTGTCTCTACCTCCATCTTTCTGTCTTATCTTGACATCTCTCTCTCTCTCCCCTTCCCATTCCCGAACGTGTTAGGCTAATAATATCACTCTTGTGCTGTTTGATAGTATAAATGCAATTTCATTCGTTCTGCTATAATTATACAAATCACATTTACTTTATATTTCAAAGAGTGCACTTTGACGTGGTCTCTATCACATCAGCACCAGTGTTCATTTTATTAGTACTTGCATAAGATGTACAAATGTGTATTGTAATACCAGAACATTGCTGTCATTTTTATTGTTGCTGATTAAACACATTCTGATAATTTATTAGAAAAGCGTATTTTTTGCATAATGTTAGTAGTATTTTAGTATTTTTATTACTGCTGATAAACCAAAATTCGGATAACGAATGATAATGTCTATGGCTTATGTTACAGTGAACACCGTATTATTATTGTTTAATGCAGTGGTTCCCAAACTTTCCCGGTTCGCGACGCTTTTAGTGCATCAGGACTTTTTCCACGGTTCCAAAATTCAGAAAGCACCTTCCAATTGCGTTCATGCTAGTGCGGTTAGGTTAGGTAAAAAAAATAGATGAAACACGTCATTTAAATTAAAGATAGGGTTACAGGTTGGTTTCATTTTTAAATAATCACAATTATTAGTGGAATGGGTGGGCTTGTTGGTCCCTGCACACTTTCTTAAATCTTGGAATATAATTGGACACCCCACCCTCTTTTCCTGTTAAACGTTCATTTGGGACGGTACTAGTTGTTTTGTTTTTTTATCAAAGAGACCGCCCAAAACCCAACTTCGCAAAGATATGACGTCACAAAATCATGACGTCGCCAATGGAAGTAGGAGTCGATTATTACTTAATAGCGGGTATTCACTTTTTTCCTTTTTTTTTTTCAAACTGATATCCAAAACTCAGTTCTATGCCAGATTTTGTTTCAATGTATTGTCGCAAGACAGCTCAATAAGTCTTTTTTCTTCTGCAGAAGTAAATTCAGATAAACCTTGGCCTTGAATGGTTCTTGAATTCAGGTGAACTTCTCTTTATTATCTTCCTGAAGTATTTTAAAATCCATTTACTAAGCTGTGATAGGTTCCCAATATACAGATTGTATATTGTTAAGGAAACAACTTCATTGGGTGTCATTGCTACAACATGCGGAAACGGTCTTTGCCACCGTCTTCGTTCATTTTATCATCTCCATAGTTTTTCTGGAAGCTGAGACATGCTCGACATGTTCAAAATGTTGCTTCATTCAACGCGTTCGGATTTTTAAAAACATAAATCATTTACGTTTGCTGAAAAAATAAATTAGTATCAACGAAGTATTTAGCATACTTGTGTTCTTCATCTTCCAGATAAGTCTAGAGTTCCGTTCGTACGCGTTGTTGATTTTTTTTTTTTAGTTACACACAGGATATTGTGAGCTACACTTTTTTTGAGCTACACTTTTTTTTGAGTTACACACAGGATTTTGTGAACTACACGCAAAGCTTTTACTGAAACCATTCTCAAGAAACAATTTAAATCGCTCTAAAACAGGATTTAACTGAAATATTTACAAATTTGTTTTCTAAATAATACAACTTATCTAAAATATTGACATCATTACTTTTATTTATCAAAGTATTTTGTGTTTTTCGTGTTTTCTTAGGGGTGGAAGTAGTCAGCTTCATTCCTTAAGCGACGGTGACAACATCCCGCGGATTTCAGCAAAGACATGAGGCATTTTAAAACACATCAGTTAGCAAGGACAAGAGGCACTAAAATACACCAACCACTGTGAACACAGCAGTTACAAGAGACACTAAAATACACCAGCCACTGTGAACATATCAGTTAAAGAGATACTAAAATACATCACTCACTGTGAACACATCAGTTATAAGAGACACTAAAATACACCAGTCACCAGTCACTGTGAACACATCAGTTACAAGAGACACTAAAATACACCAGTCACTGTGAACACATCAGTTACAAGAGTCAGTTATAAGAGACACTAAAATACACCAGCCACTGTGAACACATTAGTTACAACAGACACTAAAATACCATTTCATTTTGCGTTTTTTCACGATGGCCAATAGTTCTTCATAGGGCCCAATGGCTTGTCTAATTCTGTTTCTCACTTCGTCATTCGTGACATGATGTCTGTATGAAATTCCAAGCAACCTTCGAAATCATCTAATTTCAGTAGCTTGTATCCTCCTTTCGAGATCCACTGTAAGGGTCTATGACTTATGACTCGTTTTTTAAAAAAATCTTTGTTGTTTTTAAATTTATTTGTTGTTTGCTCCATTTTATAAGCGCTTTGTGTAGGGTTTCCTTATTGTTGGTTCCTTTGCTTGTTTGTATTTTTCATTTGTTTGTTATTTTTCCATTGGTTCTTTTTATATCTCTGTTTGTGTGTGTGTAATACATACACACGCATATGAATACACATGTACACAAATACCGAAATTAAATTTGATCACCTTACCCCGCTTGATTGATATCAAATTATGTTTATGTAATAAATAACATATTGTACTAATACTACAAAATTAAATTTGATCACCTTACCCCGCTTGATTGATATCAAATTATGTTTATGTAATAAATAACATATTGTACTAATACTACAAATAATTATTATTTTATGTTATTATTTTTATTGTTGTTATTACTGATAACATTTCTTGTTTTGGATAATTGATGACAAAACGTCTTCATTTTTAATCTCAAAAGCCGCAAACCTTATAATTTACTGTCTATCATTATTCATTTTGTGAATAAAAAAAAGTATAAAAAAATGACTATAAAATGTCACTGTAAGCAATGTAAATATATGTTCTAAGTAACTATAAAAAGTCTGTTAAGTCAGCTCTGTAAATGTATATTCTCAGCGGATGTAAACGTTTATTCTGAAAACTGTAAATGTATGTTCTAAGTGACTGACCAACGTCTATTGTAAATATTGTAAATATAATTGGCTATAAAATGTTTATAAGCAAGTACTGTAAATGTATATTCTAAGTGAATGTAAAGGTCTGTCAGAAAAGACTGTAAATGTATATTCTATTTGATTATAAAAGATTTGTCAGTAAGCACTGTAAATGAGCTGACATGGTGAAAAGAAGCAACCAGGTTAACTTCTAGTGGAAAAACAATGATTTTCAATATGCCATGAGGCACATGGAGCTGATATAATAATTGCTGACAATAACTTATGTCTTTGTTGCAAAAGTGAAGCATTATTGAGACAGCTGTTAAACAAGGTTATGTAAAATTATTATCACTTATCTCTAATAATTCCATTTCTGTTCTCTGATAAGACTATCCTATAATTTGTATTGTAAGAATTATTGAATTGTATTTTAGTATAAGAATGTATAGTATAAAATAATTTGAATGAGGTTTCAGGAAATATTGATGTCAATTAATCTATTTCATTGTATTTGTCATATGTATAAATTTATTGTTAAATTTATTGACCTTCTTACGCATATTGATAACTTTATGTTAGAGAAGAAAGTGGGTGGATATGGACTCACTAAATACAGATTAAAGTTGCATTTGTCTTCTCCTTTAGTAAGACGGTTTCCACCTATGGAAATATTGTGTGACAGTGAATGTTTGTCTTTAATGTTGTGGAAGAGAGAAAACATTTACAGTGCTCGTATATCCACCAAGTAAGGGAGACAATTGGTATCTGCTGGAGGATCATTAATAAAATAAATTAAGTTTCTCATCACTAATTAGTTTTGGATGGTTAATTAATTAATAATAATAATATCCATTAACTAAATGGCGTTGGCGTGATAACATGATAAAATTCAAAAGATTATGTGTGTGAAACATTTGGTACAAAGTAGCCATCAACAACCGAGTGAGTTCCCTTTATTCCGTGATTAAAGGAAGTCATAAAGAAAACATTTGTACAAACACAGTCTTCCTACAGTTTAGTGCATACTGGCTAATTAATTGAACACTTCTGGTTTATAAAATAATTTCTCTTTTCTGAGCTGTAAAATACACAGCAAAGAATCATATCGCACAGTTGACCCCATAAATACTATGCACGGAATAACATTGTTTATCGTAGGTATGATATCACAAAGTCAGAAATCTACTGAAGCTATTTATTACATTGTGAACACTGCCGACCCAAGTTAAGGAATAAAAAAAAATTTCGACGGAAAAAATCTTCTCCTCGAATCAGCTTATTTGTGATCAAGAAAAAACAAAATGCAATGAGTCATAAGTAAATAGTAAATTCTAAATAAACCATAACGAGTATACAAAATTCCGTTTTAAACCACTTAACAATTATATATCAACTTATAGACATTGCGTCGGAAGTAAGTTATTACCCAGACTTTAAGTGCTCTGAAATTGCACACAACACCACATGATATGGTCAAGAGAGATGCAGTCTGTGTACAGTATGTTATACAGTCTATGAGCAAAACACGTCACTGAAAGAATAAAATGTTAATGAGTAGAAAGCCTTTCGTGAGTGAAGGGAGCAATTTTGCAACTCGTTTTCATAATTATGTTTAAAAGAAAATCATTGTAATTTTTTCTACTCAGAGACTTAACGATAAAGTATGCTTTTATAGTATGGTTCTAGTAGGAAACAGTGTTAACATTCCAGAAACTGTATAAGGAGGAAGTAACCTTTGACCCACCCTTACGAAAGTCCGAGCTCGAGTTCAGAAAATACTAAGTTTAGTCACAAATATCGTGTGCTTAATCTTTTTTCCGCAATAAACAACTTCGACAAATATAAGCAAATATATAAGAATGTGCGGATATAAGCAAAGGTATATTTAGAATTATGTTTTATCAGATAATACTGTTTTCCCCACCCGCCCATCAAAACTCGATGATTCGTGGTAGACACAATTTACTTAAAACTCTCTCCCGGTTCCTTTGTATTCCCCATCACCTCCCGTGTCTCTTTTTTCAATTCCACATTTATAATCACATTTACACATACTATACTACATACATTAGCGCATGCGCAAATGTCAACTCTCTCGCATGCACGCGCGACCACACACACACACACACACACACACACACACACTCACTCACACACACACACACACACACACACACACACACACTCACTCACACACACACACACACACACACACACACACACACATACACACAGTACTTCATAGAAGAGAGTTGACTAGATTCATTGTCTTTAAGCATTGGATGCACTGGATGACGAGTACCCAATTTCTAATGACGTAGTATGAGTATTTCTTTCAAAGCCTGGAACACGACACAAACGCGATCTGCTGGGATAGAGACGTCTAAGCTTCTCTTTGATCTCGCTGTCTAGACTGCTGTATGGCTTCTTGTACCCGGATGTTGACCCGTCGGAAGATGTGCACTTATCGTCATCTGCAAGCAATTTTATTTTAAAAGTCTTCAATAATTAGCTTTAAAATTACAATAATATTTGAACTTAATATTTATAAAGAAAATTATTTAGGGACTATTTTATAGACAATACTCACAAAATTAATCTAGAAATTTACATTTCTTTTTATTCCGTTTTCCTTTGTTGAAACAATTTGCTGTACGGAAAGCATGTATAACAATGATATTTAAAGGGTCTTCTTTCTTTCCACTTTTATTTGTCAGTTACGCTAATATTTTGAAATGACGTATAAAACTGAAATCTTGCTAGCAACCAGTCTCTCTCTCTCTCTCTCTCTCTCTCTCACACACACACACAAACACACACACAAATAAATATATACGAAGATACACATAATTGTTTAAGTGACCTTAGGTTAAGTAAATAAAATATCTTTTCCAGGTAACGTCAGGCAATAAATAAAATCTACTCTAGTTTACTTTTTTCATTTGTTGTATTATAATAACACACCTGATACCTGAAGGAAGTGAGCACCTGAAAAGTGCAACTGGTTCTCGTATTATGATAACACACCTGATACCTGAAGGAAGTGAGCACCTGACAGAATGAGATGCAACTGGTTCTCGTATTATAACACACCTGATACCTGAAGGAAGTGAGCACCTGACAGAATGAGATGCAACTGGTTCTCGTATTATAACACACCTGATACCTGAAGGAAGTGAGCACCTGACAGAATGAGATGCAACTGGTTCTCGTATTATAACACACCTGATACTTGAAGGAAGTGAGCACCTGACAGTGGCAACGGGTTCTCGTATTGCATAACTCGCACGTTCCTGGGCGGCAAGGGTGCTGGGATGCTGGGGGGTTTAGAGGTGGAGTTGAAGGAGGGTGGTAGAGACGCTCCAGTAGTAGTGTCCCTCCTTACCCACCCTCGACTCTTTGTGCCGGGTGCTAGTTCCTGTATAGGTCTCCCGAACAGTTTCGTTCCATGCGGAACCGCTGTGGAGCTACAGGAAATTATCTTCCTCTTGCACCAAGCATCTGAAAGAGAATTCACTTATTATAGAACTGTTCCATTATTCTACTTACTAATCGCATTGTTTTTTTTTATTGTATTGTATTACTTTACTTATTAATCGTACTGTTTTATTACTTTACTTACTAATAGTACTTTCATTACTTACTTACTAATCGTACTGCTTCATTACTTTACTTACTAACAGTACTTTCATTACTTTACTTACTAATCGTCCTGTTTCATTAGTTTCAGCTTAAAATCACATAATCCCGAGGGAAATAAAGTATGATAGTAAAATTAAAAAGCCAAAAGATGTAATCGAAAAACGTTATTCTGGAAGTGTACACCGATATCGAGCTGAGAGAAAAAAGATTGGTGCATGAAGGACAGGCCGACAAACAAATATATTGCTAGAAAAAGCAGACAGATGAACCGATGAATGCATAATCAAATACACGACAAAGGGAAAACTTATTTTTAAAAATTCAACACACAAACTATTGGATGTATGATCAATAGTCAGATAAACAAGAAATTGTTTTATGAAAACAAACAACTTGCATTATCAGTCTGATGAAGAAAAGCTAGGCTGATGTTTATCCATAAAATCTACCGAAAATTACTTGAAGAAATTCTTAAGATAATACATTTACATTTCTATAGTAACATAGTTATGATAGATACACTGGGTTTCCTGAAGAATGAATGACGTATTTTTCGCATAAACAAAGGATGGGTGCGAACGAGAGAGAAAGTGCGGAAAAGGGGAGATTAATACAAAAGCAAATTCTGGTAAATTGTAAGATTTCGAATGAAGGTAATAAAAATATCATCAAGTCTAGGTATAAATCTGGCTTTTTTGCGCATCAGTGTTTAATTGCGCAGACAGACGTGTGGCCCGAGTTGGAGGGCGAGAGGAACGACATAGTCGAGTAGATCTGCGCTGTTAGCGTTGTAAAGGTACGTACACACTCTCACACCTGTACATGTACGTACACACTCTCACACCTGTACATGTATGTACACACTCTCACATCTATACAGGTACGTACACACTCTCACACCTGTACATGTATGTACACACTCTCACATCTATACAGGTACGTACACACTCTCACATCTGTACATGTATGTACACACTCTCACACCTGTACATGTACGTACACGCTCTCACATCTGTACATGTATGTACACACTCTCACACCTGTACATGTACGTACACGCTCTCACATCTGTACATGTATGTACACACTCTCACATCTGTACAGGTACGTACACGCTCTCACACCTTTAAAGGAACGTACACATCTGACACCCACAGACCTACCCAAGCCACCTAAATTTGTTTATAACGGGGCGGGAGTGGGGGAAGAAAAATAAATGACAAAACGACACACAGTGAGGCAGTGATCGTTGAGACTTGGAGTTTGTTTGAATACAACACGAACAAAACAGGCTCGTCACACTTGATGGCTTTCAATTCAATTTCCTCGAGTGCTGTATAGGCGTGAGAAAGGCAAGTAGCTTCATACTCTTGAACGTTGTGCTAATGTTTCATCATTAGATTTAAGTTTAAAATATTCATTGTTTCTTCTATGAATATTTTTTTAAAGTACTTTTCGAATTTGATAGCGATGATGAATAATACAACGACTTATATAAAGTATGTGAACCGTTATTGCTAGTTATTATTTGCATTTTTGAATTAAACTTACAGAGAAAATGACAATCAGTTAGAATTATTAATAACACTGATGAGAATTCACACAAATAGGGAACCAAACATACACACATACTGTCATATTCAGTGTACAAATACAAGCGAGGTAATGCCTCAATATTCTGTGTTCTGATGGAATGATGTACTATATATAAAACCTTCTAAACGAATAGCAACACACACACACACACACACACACACACACGCACGCACGCACATACACATATATATATATACGCACGCACACATACATTCACCACCACCCCTACACACGAAAAAATCTACGCACGCACGCACACACACACACACACACACATATACGCACGCAAACATGCATTCACCACCACCCCTACACACGAAAAAAAACCTACGCACACACACACAAACACACACACACACACACACACACACACACACACACCTACCTTTTGATGTGAGTGTTAGCCCGCAAAAAATGACGTTAGCTATTATCAAGATGCCAAGGAGTACGGCGACTGCGGTGAAAGCTCCCCACGCCACTTTAGTGTCTGCACAACAAGAGAACAGATCATCACAACACGAAAGTTGTAGTGCTTATTTGTTTTTAATATGTCATAATAAATGCCATCTGTATTAATAAGAACAGTATACAGTTCTCTGAAATCACGTGCTAGTATCGTTAAGAGTTTTACCTGTACTAGATACGGGTCAGAAATGTGAGTGTTTAAGGAAACTTATGAATCATAATGCGTATATTACAGACGAATTTGCAGGCAGCTTTAATTTTATTTCAGTGTATAAATGTGTTTGCAAGTCAGAATTAAGCCACGCAAAGTAGTAAGTCAGATAATAAAAATAAAAATGATCACTAGAGGGGGGGGGGGGAGAGGAAGGAAGAAGAAGATAACCAGAAAGATACAATCATACACATGCATTGCACAAAGAGAGGGAGCGTGTAGATACAATCATACACGTGCACAGCATAAAGAGATAGTGTTTAGATACAATCATACACATGCACTGCACAAAGAGAGGGAGCGTGTATTAACATAATATCACACATGACTTACCGCTAGAGTTCCAGGAATCTGCTGTGAGCCCCACTGAATTGTTAAGCAAAAATAATAATACAATGTTAACCTCAGAAAACAATAAATAATACAGTGTTAAACTCAGAAAACAAAATAATACAGTGTTTGACCCATAAATCAATAATACATAGTTTAACTTAGAAAACAGAAGTATCGTGTTGAATTCAGAAAACAACAATACAGTGTTTAGAAAACAGTAATACAGTATTTGAATTAGTAAACAATAATGCAGTATTTAACCCAGTAAACAGTAATACAGTAATTAACTCACTAAACAATAACACTGTTAAAGACAAATATGACAATTGCAAAGTCTTCAACACATCAAGATATCATAAAGACAAATATGACAATTGCAAACTCTACAGCAAAACAAGATATCCATAAAGACGAATATGACACTTGCGAATTCTACAAAACACATCAAGATATCACAAAGACAAATATGACAATTGCAAACTCTACAACACAGCAAGATAAAGCAAAGACAAATATGACAATTGCAAACTCTACAACACATCAAGATATCATAAAGACAGATATGACAATTGTGAACTCTGCAACACATCAAGATATCATAAAGACAAATATGACAATTGCAAACTCTACAACACAAGATATAGCAAAGACATATATAACACGTGAAAACTCTACAACACAACAAGTTAAAGACAAAAATGACACTTGCAAACTCTGCAGCACATAAAGACGGACATAGTTACTAAACAACCTGTTTGCTTTTCAGTCGTGAAGTCGGCCAAAGTGGTAGAGGCAGAGGTAGTGGTTGAAGTTGTGGTAGTCCCTGGCAAAAAAAACAAAACAAGGGAAGTTATAACGTGAGCAAAGCACAGATATGTTCCCGTTTAGGACGTTAGAGTTCTCACTTGCACTTTCTGTGTGCCGTTAAACCTATTGTTCAGTGATAACTTGGGGAGGGGGGTAGGATGAATCATGCAACAATGTCAAAGGCAACAGAAAACGAAATGATTAAAACACACATAACACTTTCATTAAAACGATATATAGATAGCCAACAAAATAAAGTTAGTGACTTTAGCCCAATTAACACACGCAATAAACAGACGAGGAACTAATTGTTTTAGGTTGGATTTCAATCCGGTATCGAAAGATTGGTCACGCCTGGTCATTTTTCGAATGACTGTGATGTCACTTCGTTCGCTAAGAGGAGGAAATTATGACCACGAACATCAAATCAGAGGAGTTACTTTTTCCTGGCTGTACAAATATAAACAGCATGTACCGTCACTGTTTGTGTGTATTGAAATGTTACTATTGTGTGTGAATTGAAATGTCACTATTGTGTGTTAATTGAAATGTCACTATTGTGTGAATTGAAATGTCCCTATTTTGTGTTAATTGAAATGTCACTTACTATTGTGTAATTGAAATGTCACTTTTGTGTGTTAATTGAAATGTCACTATTGTGTGAATTGAAATGTCACTATTGTGTGTTAATTGAAATGTCACTATGTGTTAATTGAAATGTCACTATTGTGTGTGAATTGAAATGTCACTATTGTGTGTTAATTGAAATGTCACTATTGTGTGTTAATTGAAATGTCACTATTGTGTTAATTGAAATGTCACTATTGTGTTAATTGAAATGTCACTATTGTGTGTGAATTGAAATGTCACTGTTGTGTGTTAATTGAAATGTCATTATTGTGTGTTAATTGAAATGTCTCTATTGTATTAATTGAAATGTCACTATTGTGTGTTAATTGAAATGCCACTATTGTGTTAATTGAAATGTCACTATTGTGTTAATTGAAATGTCACTATTGTGTGTTAATTGAAATGCCACTATTATGTGTTAATTGAAATGTCACTATTGTGTGTTAATTGAAATGTCACTATTGTGTGTTAATTGAAATGTCACTATTGTGTGTGAATTGAAAAAGCACTATTGTGTATGCGTATGAAATCTTATCTTTTGTATATAAACTTCAGTAAATATTCTAACACGGGATTACAAATATGTTTGATAAGCTTCACTTCTTAGATGCTGAGATAAAAGTGGGTTAAAAATGGGTCAGAGGTTAGGAGACTAAACGCACAATGAGTAATAAAGATGAACTTGACCTCTTTTGAAATCCTGACTCCACAAACTAGGGATCGTCCTAAAGTGGTGATTATCTTTCTTTGTATTCGTGAAAGGACTTCATTAGCTCTCTTGAGAAAAACACTTACGACAAAAGTGGTGTATGGTTGCTAATGTGTGTGTAGTCGTGATGAGTAGTGTAATGTATGCGTGTGCTTATGATGGCAAGAACAAAAGTGCGCGCATATGCGTTAGTGTGTGAATATAATTGTATCCATGTGTACGTAATAAATACAGTGTGAGTGCGTGTGTGTTGTGTATTCGTGTGTCGATGTACAAACTTGAGTAATTTATAGATAGATAGATAGATAGATAGATATAGAGATAGATAGATTATTGTCATTCTTGATCACTCACATGGTATAGTGACGTTCAAAACATATTTCGTCATTCTCGATCTGCCACTCTGCAAGATGGCCGTCACATTACACCCATACTGCCTAGTCTCCCCTTCGCTTAAATTCAGGAGAGCCTGCAAGGTGGCGACACCATTTTCAACACTACAATGGCCAAAGGTCGCGATGGATTGACAGTTGGAGTTCATAAGCAGGTAGCTCACCAGCACCACGTCATTACGCGTTTCATACACGTTCATCGCAACCAGGGTATCTGGACCCAAGCGTTCACTGCACTGCACCAGTCGAACAAATTCAGTCTGCAACGTGTTCATTGTTACGTCACCTTTGAAATAGTGAGTTAGAGAAACGGTACTTAGGGAGGCGTGTTCAGATGCAATCATTCACTACAGAGAAGGCCTGCAAAACTAGACTCCGAATAGTTCAGGTAAAAAAAGTATATGAGACCGAAAGCGAAGTTTAGTTTTGAAGGCTTGCAAAACTATACAGTGGTACATCTAAAAACTTACAGGGTCTGTGTCCAATAAAAAGTAGAATTTTTTTGTTGAAAAACCGGTTAAAGAAGAAGTAATGAACTCGTAGAGTATATTGCAGTATGTTGGCTTAATGTAAAGGCCATTGCAAACAACAGAACACCATTTTACAAGATACTAATAGAAAATATTCTGAATCGCACTATGTTAGCTCAATGCAAAGGCCATTACAAACAACAGAATACCATTTTAGAAGATACTAATAGAAAATATTCTGAAAATGTGAAACAGTCCGAAGGAAGGACTAAAATATTTTATAGTAATAGACAGTGTGGTACAAGAAATTATAAAGCTAACTAATAAACAAAAGTGAGATAACAGAAATTATACAACTAATGTGCGTTTCAAAAATAATAAAGCGAAAGTGTGTAACAGAAAATATAAATCAGTGCTGTGTAGTACAAATTATAAAAGTAAAATGCATAACAGAAATGATAAATCTAAAGTGTATGCGCAAAAGCTTGTAAGATATCCATGATAATGAAAATAAAGACAGACATGATTAATAAAGCTGCCACATGTTAGTGTGTGCAATATGGTTCATTATAAATGCAACTGATGATGTATGCAATAATTTTATAAAGCAAACAACTCAAAATGTATGTAATAAATATATATAATGTATGAAAGAACTTTATAAAGCAATAAATATATAATGTATATAACAACTTTATAAAGCAAACAACTAACAATGTTTGCAATAATTTCATAAAGCAAACAACTGATAATGTATGCAACTAACTTTTTAAAGCCACCAGTTGATAAGGTATACTTTTAAGAGTTTTGTATAGCTACAAACAGATAATGCAAGAAACATGATTTATATTCCTACAATATATAAATATGTATGTATGTGTGTATGTTAACAAACTGATAATGCAACTAAAACATTATGTATATGCCTACAAAACAAATATATATATTTGGAAACTGATTAAAGTTGTAATATATATAAAACGATGGTGATAGTACTGATTATGCAATTGTTGCTGTTGTAATATTTTGTTTAATACTTTTCAAACAACAATTTCTCTCATTTCTTCAAACGTCAATTAAATCTGTCAGAGTCTAGTAATTACATGAAGTCCGGGGGGGGGGGGAAGGGGGAGGGGGCATAATTTTAATCAATTTTTAATCACACGATTTTAATGCATTCTTAAACTTGGAACTTAAACAACAAAACTGCAATAGAAAGAAACTGCAATTTCTTTGAATCTGAAGAAAATTAAAATGACGACTGACACTGATAGTAAGGACAGATAAGCAGATGTCTTACGGATCAAACGTGAAGGAAAAATACTGCCAACGGAAAATGAACGGCATGTCTCCAGGAAATATAAAGAAGACAGAGTACAACGGAGGAATTTTAAAGCAAAAATAATAAATGAGTACGCCATATTCCTTTAGGAAGGGAAAATTCCAAATTATAATTTGAAATAATTGTAAACGTGAGGATATATATATATATATATATATATATATATATATATATACTTTAAATGCTGTAGAGTGTGTACTACTACTGAGTGTTCGCTCCATAAATATAAAATACATTTAGGGTGCATGTAGCAAGCACACAAACATAGAGATGGGTAAGTATACTTCGCTACATGCATCTATCTATCTATCCATCTATCTATCTATCTATCTATCTATCTATCTATCTATCTATCTATCTATCTATCTATCTATCTATCTATCTATCTATCTATCTATCTATCTACCTACCTACCTACCTACTTACCTATCTATCTATCCATCTATCTATCTATCTATCTGTATTAAGATCAATTGTTTTCTCAGTTTATCAGAATGCACAATGATGCATGAGGAAAAATAAAATAATTTCTTACTTGCGTATATTAACTCACCAAGGACATCGCGAGTAAAAAACACAAGACAGCGCAAACCGGAATATATCACAAAAAACGTTAAACCAAACTGCGTTTCCATTCAAAACGCCGCAAAGCCCTCAACAGTCAGTCTCACTCTGAGTAAGATGAAAAATGTGACAGCCAAACAATAATTGAAAAAAAAGCTATCAAAGCCTGCCTAAATTTCTGATGCCATAAATATCTCAAATAATACTTCACTGCTGTCAAAAGTAGTGCCACTACGAATCTGTATCGAGCATGATTCGAGAATATCAATAATTTGGGTTAAGTCCCTTTGCGTAGTTAGGCGATAAAAGAATGCGGAGAATTGCTTGATATCAAGCCAGGTCGTCCTTTATTTTTCCTCATCAGTTTTACGAGCGAGCATCCTTCGCGTTAAGGTTTTGTGGTCACAACACACGAGAAGTCAAAATGACGTGTGTCAATCTCGCATGACTACGCAGAGTCCATGGTCAACATGTTCTCGCTGATATAATTAAGTGATTTAAAAGAAAACTGATTTGGGTCAATGGGGAAAACAATCCTACTGGTTGACCCAAGCCTTCACAGTAAATAAATAGAATAAAAGTAAAACAATTGTTGAGTTTTTTGGCAATATCATGATTAATTACATTAACTTTTATCAATAATGAAGCTGTAACAGAATGGACATAAGCGCTAAATTTGATTAGAAAATAGTGACGTCATATTTTTAGCACAGCATTCACGTGGTCTAGATTCTGTCTGTGTTGCAGCAATTGGTTGTGAGTTGCCTAATTATTTTCCCGGTTATTCATGCTATTATTGTGTGTGCGTGCGTGCGTGTGTATGTGTGTGGGTGTTTGTTTTGTTTTACACTGGAGCAAGGTCTAGGGTTTTCTATTAGGCGTGGATTATCCTTGTTTTTGCTATCTTCGTAAACAATGCAGTTTAAAAATGCAAGTATATTTTATTTTAATTAATAGTATTTACTTTTTGAAATGTATTATGAGTACATTTTTTTTTTTACAAAAAATCTGTTTTGCAATAATGTTGTTTAGTCGGAAAAAATATAATAGGCTTAAAACATAGGTTTAAATTATTTCTTTTTAAACTGGATTGACTGGGAGTTAATTCTTGTTCTGGTTGGGTTAATTTCTTTAATGGGTTGTTTTGGATTTGATTTTTACAGACGTAGCTGTTATTTAACAGTCTTTCATGGAAATAACAGTCACTTATAAATCTTTCATGGACATAGCTAGTCACTTTAGCAATCTTTCATGGACATAGCTAGTCACTTTAGCAGAATTTCATGGACAATCATATAACAATCTGTGAATAGAGAACTGAAAAATGTATGAAAGGAGTGAAGTGAAACTTGTTGCAAGATGTGAATGCAATAAGTAAACGAAGGAACTTGTGAAATGATAGTCTGTAAAGAACAAGAATAACAGTGAAGAGAGAAAAGTGAAATGAAATGTGTGAAGTGAGGGGTGATTAAAGTAATACGTGTGATGTGAAAAGTGAAAAAGGGTAAACATATAATGTGAAGCATAACATATACAATGAGAGATGTAAACGAGAGAATGAACAAAAATGTAAAATAAATAAAATGATGATGATGATGATGATGGTAAGGACGACGACTATGATGACGATGCCAACGATGATGAAAATGATGATGCTGGTGGTGGTGATGATGATGATGATGAAATTTGAAACAAACATTATAAAATAACGTAGATTATTTTTAGTTCAAGATCAGAATCAAATGATTTATTTACAAACACTTACAAGAAATATATATATATTTGAAACAAAATCGTATTGTTGGCATTTGAAAGCATTTAGGAAGAGCCTGTGTAAGAGACAATAAATGATAAGCAATGACATACTGATAGAAACTATGAAAACATCAAAAGTTTATTTTAAAATATAACTCTGCGATCTTTGTTTACTTCCGGCAATGCTTCAGAAGGACAGCTTTAAACCTTTGCTTCAGGCGACGTAACTGAAGAAATAGGCGCCTTAGACCAAATGATTTAACCCTCTATATTTGCTTCAGGCGAAGTAACTGAAGATATAGGCGCCTTAGACCAAATGATTTAACCCTCTATATTTGCTTAAGGCGAAGTAACTGAAGATATAGGCGTCTTAGACCAAAAGATTTACCCCTCTATATTTGCTTCAGGCGATGTATCTGAAGATATAGGCGCCTTTAACAAAAATATTTACCCCTCTATATTTGCTTCAGGCGAGCTATCTGAAGATATAGGCGCCTTTGACAAAAATATTTAACCCCTTATATTTGCTTCAAGCGATATATCTGGAGAGGTAGGCTTCTTAAATCAAAATACATAACCCCTGTATATTTGCTTCAAGCGATATATCTGGAGAGGTAGGCTTCTTAAAACAAAATACATAACCCCTGTATATTTGCTTCAAGCGATATATCTGGAGAGGTAGGCTTCTTAAAACAAAATACATAACCCCTGTATATTTGCTTCAGACGATGTATTTAGAGAAGTAAGCCTCTCAAATCAAAAGATTTACCCACAGACACACACTTTGCTACCAATGATGTGCCTGAAGAAGTGAACCTTTCAGACGGACAGGTGTAACTTCCGGTGATGTCTGATAAGATTTTGAAAAGTAAGTATGGTACAATCAAGAGATTGGGTTTTAAAATTATTTTTAAAATTTTGTTTTCTTGTTTTTAAGTATAAGTCACCAATTAGCACCATGATATATATGCGACCATAGAGCTGTGAAAACATTTCTGACCCTTTTGATGGAGAGTTTTCGAGACAGACCTGCATATGTATTCGCAGAGGACGAAGAGTGTCTGCATCAAACACTGTTTGCAACACCTCCCAAACCACGCCATGAAGATATATATGAACTGAAGTCGTAATATTCCGAAATTTGCATATTAGTTATTACAATAGTGTGTTTCTTCTTTCTGCTATTAATTAGTAACGTTTGCTTTCTCCTCCATGCAGCAATAGACAAAAAAGCAGGCATGGAAATTATCCCAGTCAGATTCGTCATTGGTCTTTATCATACATGACAGCTCACTTAAAATATAAAAGGGGAGAGCAATCGTTTCAAAAATAATTGAACTTTTGTTGTGACAGGCTGTTGGGGAAACAAAGACCGTCCATTTTGTTTATTATTCTCGTTTCCAAATTATAATTTTAATTTTTGTCTTGTTAAACTGACTGAACAACAAACGGCTCATGTAGCCACGAACCGTGAGAAAGTTAAACATGGTTAAAGGTTAAGGCTCTTAAAGCGTCTCACCTCTCATGATAAAAATTATTTTCTTTGAATAATAAATGGTGGTAGAGCAGGGAATGAGAGCTAAGCGACCCAGATACAGTACGAGACGAAGCACTAAAAGTGAGATAACTGTCTGTGATGATAATAGGTATTTACCCATGGGGAGGTACGTAGGGAAATTGGGAACACAAAGGCCTAAATCTAATAACATGTGTACAGTTAAAGGGTTGGATTGAAAAGTATTCGTAGCGTAGTTCATTTACGGCCTAGTTGTGTTGTAGTCAGTAGCTTCGGTTACAACAGGATGGAGAAAGCACGACTGAAATTAAAGTAGTCCAGATCCCTTGTGGGAAAAAGAAAATTGTTTGTGTTTGCGCAAAAGAACACGTTTCCCTATGCTGCTAAGAAAATTAATAAATCTTTTAAAACTGTTTTATTTACTTTTCAGTTTTAAGGAGAGAAATAATTTAAAATAAAATCCTGTGCAATTAAAAACAATATACATTTATCATGTACTATTCTAATATGAGTAATTACTATTCCAATATGAGTAATTACTATTCTTATATGAGTAATGTACTATTCTGAGTAATCACTTTTCGAATATGAGTAATTACTATTCCAATATGAGTAATTACTATTCTAATATGAGTAATCACTGTTCTAATATGAATAATTACTATTCTATTATGGGTAATTACTATTCTAATATGAGTAATTAATATTCCAATATGAGTAATAACTGTTCTATTATGGGTAATTACTATTCTAATATGAGTAATTGCTATTTTGAGTTATCTTAAAAACGAATTGCACGGGCAGTATGACGACTTCCGTCACAGTACAAAATATTCATCTTGGCAAGAAAGTGTGGCAAGATGTACACGCCAAAAACATATGCAGACTGTTAATTTATATGAATAGTGAAACGTCTGTAAAAGGTGTAAACAAATTGCTATTTACATGAATAGTGAAAAGTCTATAAAGAACGTAAATACACTGCTAATGAAAAGTCTATAAAACGTGTAAACAAAGAAATTTGTTTCGACACAAGCATACATCGAGTGCTATGAAAGATAAACACACAACTCCTTTGTCCGAAATTTCAAGGTCAAATAAAATCCAACAAGTGGTCAATAAAGTGTACCTAAACCAGATTAATGGACAAAATACTGAATTGCAATTAAAGTCTTCGTTTCTGATAGACAAATACTGAAATTCTCTTGTAACTCAAAATTCAGACATGAATTTGTAAATTCACATGTAAACCAGCAATCAGACAAACATAAAGAAGTTCACATGTAACTCAACCGTTCACGTTATGAAATTCATGCATAACAATCATTCCCTTAATCGAGTACTAAAATTAACAACATTCATATACTCAGATTTGCACGTGAATCAATCAGTCACACATTGAACTTTACAGTAAATCACTGGCAAATACATCCTTGTCGAATGGTACATTTTGCAATTTATACATAATTCCAACATTCACATAAGTATAATCGAATTTCATACGTGACTCAACCATTGTGATATATCAATTTTGAAAATTGCATGTAACACAACGTATTCTAAAATTAAGTTCTTCAAATTCACATGTAACTCAACCAAAAAATATACAGTCTGAAATTCACAAATAACTAAAGCAAAAAATATACAGTTTGAAATTCAAATGTAACTCAACCAAAAAATATACAGTCTGAAATTCACAAATAACTAAAGCAAAAAATATACAGTCTTGAAATTCACATGTAATTCAACCAAAAAATATGCAATCTGAAATTCACATGTAACTCAGCCAAAAAATATACAGTCTGAAATTCACTAGTAACTCAACCAAAAAATATACAGTCTGAAATTCACTAGTAACTCAACCAAAAAATATGCAGTCTGAAATTCGCTTGTAACCCACCCAAAAGTTATACAGTCTGAAATTCGCTTGTAACCCATCCGATTACATTTAAAGTTCACAGTATTACTCAACAATTTATAAGAACAATTAAATAAAATAATTAGTTTCTGATTAATTACCTGAATGAATACATCAACTCATTCAGCAAACAAGACTGAAAAAAACAACTTCATATTCCACACTGTGTGGTATCCCACTCCACCCTCAAACCTCCCGCCCCAAAGAAAAATAAATGGGGTGAGGGAAGAGGCAAACAACTGCATTCTTGTAGGTCTGTAGGAGCTTGATATTACTGTAGAGGCCTGGCTCCGTTAGTGATATATCATTCTGCAGACCATATGCCGCACGGGGGAGTGTGTATGTTTGTGGGGTGGGGTGGTCGAGAAGTGGGTGTGGTTTCTAATGAGCCAATGAGTTATTTGAAGATTGATGTGATCAGTATTGATCAGTTCATTTCAGATAAGAGAAATGTTTTTTTCCTTCCTTCTCGGTGAACCTCACCACTCATGTCTAACTACAACCAATCGACACACAGAAGTACACTAACCCTGCCCCACAAAAGCAATGAACTTCGAGACAATATAAATCAATCAGTCAGCTAATCAAGACCACAGAACACACGTCACTATTTCAAATATAGCGGTTTCAAGTGAATCTACACACACACACACAAACAGGCTTAAATGGAAATGTGCTAAATTCATAAAGTTCTTTCTTGTGACACTTAAACAGTTGACCGGTACTTAAGCTTATGAATAAAACATTTTTCCTGGTACAGATCTTTGCTTAATTATATTCTGTATTAATAATTTATTTACGAAAAATGATTACGATAACGGTTACATATAAACTCTTATGAATTTCATCACAATCTTCGTCGTCGTCATCATTATCAGCAACTCAACAAATTAATTTACCATCAGCATCATTTCCTTTTAACATTATATCAATATTATAATTACCAACACAACCTTCTAGTTTTATCATTAGCTGCACTCAATTGGTTACAATGACATCCTCACCACGCTCAACAACAACAATCACATCCTCACCAACGTCAACAATAACATGCACATCCTCACCACCGTCAACAACAACAATCACATCCTCACCACCGTCAACAACAACAATCACATCCTCACCACCGTCAACAACAACAATAACATCCTCACCAACGTCAACAACAACAATCACATCCTCACCACTGTCAACAACAACAATCACATCCTCACCAACGTCAACAACAACAACAATCACATCCTCACCACCGTCAACAACAACAATAACATCCTCAACCAATAACATGCACATCCTCACCAAGAACATGCACATCCTCACCAACGTCCACAATAACATGCAATTCCTCACCACCGTCAACAACAACAATCACATCCTCACCAACGTCAACAATAACATGCACATTCTCACCAACGTCAACAATAACATCTTCAACAATGTCAGCAAATCAATCACACAATCAAATATTTTCATAAATAACTTGCACAATCATTTTCTCAATTAAGATAATCAATAAATCTCTGCTCTCAATTAAGATAATCAATAAATCTACCCCATAGTCCTCACAGGAAAAGTAACATAGTCTGGGGTTAAGTATTTATACTGGTTTCGGTTCAGACACTAGATTTATGACAAATAAAACATAACTAGGTTAGGTCTTCAAAAACAGAAAAATATATTGATGACGTCATCGTCATCACAGTGCAAACGTTATCTGTTTCCAAATTAAGCAGTTCAGACATGCATGCGAGAATTGTTTGCGGATACAGGCGACATTATAAACAATAGATATTTAATGAATAAAATTGAACAATAAACCGTATATTATGTAAATTATCGGCAGTGGGGATCTTCACCGAAGTGCACCAGTCAAATGCAGAAATAAAAATAATAATATGAACACAAAAGAAAACCAAATTTGGGCGGCAGTGTGAGGCAGTCAAAAATTGTATAAAGTAACGAAAACATCAAGTTAAGACGGTCGCGTTAGAAAAATGTTATTATCCAATCATTTCTTTTTACATACGAACAAAATGTTCAATGCAAGTACCTTCTGACTTACACACACGTACACATAAGCAAAAGAAATGCAGGGCAGTTATGACCGGACAGCTGTTTGCAATATATATATATATATATATTATAATATAAAACTAGAATTAAAAAAACCGGGTACATACTAAAACAAATGTATGTACAAAAATTATTCTAGAAGTGATGTACATTAAACAATGTAATCACAAATAATGTTCTAACTCCGGCACACGCTACAAAAATTAATCCACACAAATAATGTTCTAATTCACGCACACGCTACATAAATAATTCACACACAAAATATTCTAACTCACGCACAGAAAAAATAAAAATTAATTAACACAAATAATATTCTAACTCACGCACACAAAAAATGTAAAAATTAATTCACACAAATAATATTCTAACTCACCTAAACACTGCAGCAACAAAAGAATGATCCAAAAAATATTTTGTTTGAACACAATGCACACAAGGAAGGATTAATGTATAAAAAGTCTCCCCTAATACGTGCAAACTTCAGCGATTACTAATACAGTGTTTTAACACACGCACGCAGTACAACTTTGGTTCAAGCAGTTATTATTGTCACAACGCACACAGTAAGTGCATAAACATTATATTTAATCCTCCCCAACCCGCTTCTCTAACGAAAACAAATAATAAAAATACCAGCATATGTAACCTCTAAATAAAGTCTACCTGTAATTACTTAACATATGTGACCTATAAATAAAGTCTACCTGTAATTACTTAGCATATGTGACCTATAAATAAAGTCTACCTGTAATTACTTAGCATATGTGACCTATATATAAAGTCTACCTGTAATTACTTAGCATATGTGACCTATATATAAAGTCTACCTGTAATTACTTAGCATATGTGACCTATAAATATAGTCTACCTTTAATTACTTAACATATGTGACCTATAAATGAAGTCTACCTGTAATTACTTAGCATTGCAAAATAATAATAATAATAACAATTAACTGCTTTGTCTTCAGAAAAAAATAAATACGTACATTAGCAACCTATGCATTCATTAGTTTAATTGAAAATGTTGATGATACTTTATTATTAAACAACAACGCCTAAAAAAAGTAAATATTTACGATGTTCCGCATCATTGAGTATACATGTATTTTGTTGCAGAAGGCCGTATTCGAGATTCAAGACTGCTGTCACCAAAAATATATATTATTTTAAATATATTTATCAGTAAGCGTGTACAGTACATTGTTTTCCAGGGGTGTTTTCTTCTTATTGCACTGTTATTCTACTTTGCAAAATTAAGTTAGTCACATTCTGTATTATAATCAATATCTACTGTCTTTCATATTATTATTAAAGTATATCCCTTTTATTTATAATATTCATTTATAATGTCGACTTTCAAACACTATATCTGAGAGAGCACACATACGTAAACTGTATTAGAAAAGATATCTAAAGCAAACTCATTTTAAACAAAATAAGCAATACACAATCAAAACAGAAGAACAAAAACAAACCTAGAAAACTGACTGTTAAAACTCAAATAAAACTAATTTTTTTTCTGCTGAAGCAAATATTTTCAGGTAAGAGATTCCAGATTAAATGCATCCTTTCAAAATAAAAAGGATTATACATAATAATAGAAACAATAAACAAAGAACATAAGTGATAAATAAAACTAATGAAACAAAAGGGCAGTAACTCATGAAGAATGTAAATGCAAAGAAACCCACACTGGATGAATGTCGGTTAGTGTTTATATAATATGGCTAAGCTCGTAAACTGCCAAACTAGGGATCTTAGGTGGAAACAATTTAAAAAAAAAAATACATTCCTGGGTTCACAGGAAATGCTCCCAGAGTCACAGAAAATGTTCTGCAGCACTGCGACGCAATCAAAAACGAAAGTGGACTTCATCAGTTAATTCCGTCTTCACAAAAAGTACTGATTGGACGCGTGGACCTTTAGTGAATTGTTTGCTGAGGCTGAGAATGACGTGTTTTGTGACGTTCCTGGTGAGGGTACGGACACGGTGTTTGGTGACGTTCTTGCAGACTGTGGAAACGCAACATTTGGTGATGTATTTCCTTCAAACCCAGGAACATGGCACAAGCGTGAGTTTGCTCGAAGGCTACTGAGCCTACTTTTAATCTCGTCGTCCAAGCTACCCCAAGGCTCCTTGTACCCCTTTGTGGAACCAGTTGCTGATGTATACCCGTTGTCCTCTAGAGGCAGAGAGAAATACAAGTTAATAATTCATCTTCCTGTCCTCTAGAGGCAGAGACACATACAAAGTTATAATGCATCTTCCTGTCCTCTAGAGGCAGAGACACATACAAAGTTATAATTCATCTTCGTCCTCTAAAGGCAGAGACACATACAAAGTTATAATTCATCTTCCTGTCCTCTAGAGGCAGAGACACATACAAAGTTATAATTCATCTTCCTGTCCTCTAGAGGCAGAGACACATACAAAGTTATAATTCATCTTCCTGTCCTCTAGAGGCAGAGACACATACAAAGTTATAATTCATCTTCCTGTCCTCTAGAGGCAGAGACATTACGAGTTATAATTCATCTTCCTGTCCTCTAGAGGCAGAGACACATACAAAGTTATAATTCATCTTCCTGTCCTCTAGAGGCAGAGACATTACGAGTTATAATTCATCTTCCTGTCCTCTAGAGGCAGAGACGTTAAGAGTTATAATTCATCTAGAGGCAGAGACACACAAAGTAATAATTCATTTACCTCTGGCACAAACACAAGCACTCTACCGATATGTTAAATTTATAACCAGCGGTTTATTACACACATACACTTACAAAAAGGGAAACAAATTAAATTGCTGCAATGAGAGATAAGATGTTTTTCTTGCTAACAAAAAGAATGTCCTTGACACATTTTAACAAATGGCCATGATCTCTTTGGCCTCAGCCCTCCAGACAGCACATTCCGGGGAGATGGACCTGTATAAGCAAGCGCCAATTGATCGAACAGCTTATAAATTCAAATTTTGTTTTGGGAAATGTTAAAAGTCTGTGTGTTGACGTTGAACGCCAAAGTATGAGATCCGACAGATAGTGATGGAAACAATCAGCAAATACCAAAGAACAGAAATAATGGTTTGTGTTCTGTTGTGAACAGATAGCAAATACCAAAGAACAGAAATAATGGTTTGTGTTCTGTTGTGAACAGATAGCAAATACCAAAGAACAGAAATAATGGTTTGTGTTCTGTTGTGAACAGATAGCAAATACCAAAGAACAGAAATAATGGTTTGTGTTCTGTTGTGAACAGATAGCAAATACCAAAGAACAGAAATAATGGTTTGTGTTCTGTTGTGAACAGATAGCAAATACCAAAGAACAGAAATAATGGTTTGTGTTCTGTTGTGAACAGATAGCAAATACCAAAGAACAGAAATAATGGTTTGTGTTCTGTTGTGAACAGATAGCAAATACCAAAGAACAGAAATAATGGTTTGTGTTCTGTTGTGAACAGATAGCAAATACCAAAGAACAGAAATAATGGTTTGTGTTCTGTTGTGAACAGATAGCAAATACCAAAGAACAGAAATAATGGTTTGTGTTCTGTTGTGAACAGATAGCCAATGAAATATGTAGAGAAATGCTTGTACATATTTGGATTTGGGTGCCCTAAGACTAATGTGGAGAAATGCATGTGTATATTTGGATTTGGGTGCCCTAAGGAAAATTAATGCAAGTTGTAGTGGTTTGAAACTTTTAGCTGTTTCTGGAGAAGAGAAGAGGTAATGGTAGCAGAGTTAACAAGAGTCAAGTCGTGACAAAGCCTCTGAACACAATGATATTTCTCTAGCATCAACTGCGAGATATATACGAATAGTGTTGATTCGTATGAACTCTAGACATGCTGTATATGTCTGCAGTTAACATGTGCTGTTGGGAAATGAGAGAGAAGTGTGAGAGGAGACATCCCAATGTCTAAGTAACTGCTAAATTTAATAAGTGTCACCGATATTTGGTCAAGATTTAGAAACTCTTTTATGAATAACACGAATGATTCAGTTTTATCATCAGCCAAGACTAGTGTCAGAAACACATCTCTTTACTCTCTGGGTGGTGAATATGATTTTATTTGGGCGACTTTATTTTGTACACTACCAGTGTTCTTAAAACATACGCATTTAACTGAAAGCCACAAGACACTACCAGTGTTCTTAAAACATACGCATTTAACTGAAAGCCACAAGACACTACTAGTGTTCTTAAAACACACGCATTTAACTGAAAGCCACAAGACACTACCAGTGTTCTTAAAACAGACACATTTAACTGAAAGCCACAAGACACTACCAGTGTTCTTAAAACATACGCATTTAACTGAAAGCCACAAGACACTACCAGTGTTCTTAAAACATACGCATTTAACTGAAAGCCACAAGACACTACCTGTTTTCTCAAAACATACGCATTTAACTGAAAGCAACAAGACACTACAGTGTTCTTAAAACATATGCATTTAACTGAAAGCCACTCTTAAACCTTATACAGGACATGCCATTCATTTTTCAATGCGCATATTTAAATTAAGTCAGGAGAAAAATCCAGTATTTTTAGAACAAAAATATAATTTATAAAACACAAAGCAATTCCAGTATTTTTAGAACACACATTTAATTTGAAAAACCCAAGACAGTGCCAATATTGCTAGAACATACTGCCAGCATCATGACTGTTGTTATCGTCTTACAAAAATTAGAATACGAACATTTTCAGCCATTTTAACTAGACATGTAAAATCATAACTTATACCAGTTTTGATTTTTTTAATCTTTTATCTCACCTCACCCAAGCCTGGCTGAGGCATGACCTTATTCCTATGTCACGACCTAAACACCTACCAGTGTGTACCGCTCTCCTCACCCCGGCACCCGATCCCTTTCGCCTCACCTGACAAAGTATCTATGTCTGCATCCGACTGGGTAATGGCCTCACCTGACAAAGTACCTATGTCTGCATCCGACAGGGTAATGGCCTCACCTGACAAAGTACCTATGTCTGCATCCGACAGGGTAATAGCCTCACCTGACAAAGTACCTATGTCTGCATCCGACAGGGTAATGGCCTCACCTGACAAAGTACCTATGTCTGCATCCGACAGTGGTAATGGCTTCTCGTACTGCATCACTCGACCACCCCAAGGTAGCTCAGGGGCCGGACAGGAGGGAGGTCGAGGCCGAGACGCGACTCTGGTGAGAGTGTCTCCATTGACCCACCCGTGGCTTTTAATGTCCAGGGTACTCCCCGGCTTTGCCCCTGGTGCACGAGGGCGTTGTAGAGTGCCGGCAGAACTGAATGGAGTCTCTTTCTTGCACAACTTGTCTGTCAATAAAATCATGCACAACTTGTCTGTCAATAAAATCAAGCACAACTTGTCTGTCAATAAAATCAAGCACAGCTTGTCTGTCAATAAAATCATGCACAACTTGTCTGTCAATAAAATCATGCACAACTTGTCTGTCAATAAAATCATGCACAACTTGTCTGTCAATAAAATCATGCACAACTTGTCTGTCAATAAAATCATGCACAACTTGTCTGTCAATAAAATCATGCACAACTTGTCTGTCAATAAAGTCACGTGACTGGATTCACTGCCAAATACATGAAAATGGAACATAGGAAACACTCGTCAAAAAGATGTCCAGTACAGAAACCAGACTTCTATGACACAGATCGAGGTCGTACGACGAAAGACTCTATTGTGGCTTAAAGCTTGTAAACATGTGTCATTAAACAGTTTAAAACTTATAAACATGCGCCAGAAGTATAGTTTAAACCTTATAGACATGTGTCATAAAAACTTTGAAGTTTGTAAACATGGGCCATAAACTGTTTGAAGCATGTAAGCTTATGTTATAAACAATTTAAAGTTTGTAAACGTGTCATAAACATTTTAAAGATGATAAATAAGTCATAAGCAGTAAATATGTGCATTAAACATAGTTCAAAGCATTGCCAGCTTGATGGAAATTAAAACTTCAAAACACACGTCTACTACGTACATAGTTCAAAGCATCGCCAGCTTGATGGAAATTAAAAACTCAAGCAGATGCCTACGTACTTATACTGTACTGTTGCTGATACTGCAAATCGAGAGAAACAGAAAATTGCAGTGAACCGAATTATAAAATATACTTTCTCTCTTATTTAAATATCTTTCTTTCTTTCTTTCTTTCTTTCTTTTTTTCAGCCTTTCTGCATTTCTTCAAGGCTTGTGTGTGTGTGTGTGTGTGTGTGTGTGTGTGTGTGTGTGTGTGTGTGTGTGTGTGTGTGTGTGTGTGTGTGTGTGTGTGTGTGTGTGTGTGTGTGTGTGTAAGGGAGCATTTATGTAAAATAGAATATTAGCAAACTGAGAAAACTTTCTAGTGTCAACCGAGTAAAGGCCCCCATCTCTAATCATCATCTGAATAAACTCCCTGGAAAACACAGATTCGCTACACTACTCAAAGTATAGCTCCTCGGAAGTGCCCACATCCTCCGTAAAACCTTGGATCTCCCTAAATCTTGGTAAGATTCCGAAATCTTGGATCACAACCGACAAACAGAAGTCGTGGAAAGAGGCTGAATAATAATAATAATTTACTCTTAAACGAAGGAAAGGCGAATATACAGAATAACATAAAACCTTATGAACACTATACCAACCGTTCGACCTCAAATGCAGAATGAAGATGATGATGTTTATGATTATCAATAAAATCAACAGCACAAGGACAGCGATGAAAGCTTCTAAGGGTACGTCCGGTCCTGTAAGGTAACCATACAATTTCGTACAACAATTTGTGTCTATGTTAGACTGCAAAGTAACCATACAATTTCGTACAACAGATTGTGTCTATGTTAGACTGCAAAGTAACCATACAATTTCGTACAACAGATTGTGTTTATGTTAGACTGCAAAGTAACCATACAAATTCGTACAACAGATTGTGTCTATGTTAGACTGCAGCATGTTTACCTTTGATTTACCTATAATTTTTTTTAATAAAAGCTGCTCTTTAGCTAACTAGAATGATGTTTATATATTTAAAATTTAGAAGATGGAAATTAGAAGTTAACAGTTAAATGTCAATAATGAGGAGATAATAGTAGAGAATAAATAGAAATCAATAGTTATGAAGAAGGTGCACAAAACGAAAATAGCAAAACATTTTGTTTTAAAGCCGAAGAAATGAGATAAATGTTTACGGTAATTTAACACCTTTGAGACTGCTTTATCATTCGTAAGTTTCACAAGTGTTTTCTTTTTTAATCAAGTCAGCACGACGTCACACGTGTTTTCTTTTTTAATCAAGTCAGCACGACGTCACACGTGTTTTCTTTTTTAATCAAGTCAGCATTTGTAGATAGCACGACGTCAGCGTTCTAGAAATATTTTGTTTTAAACTCATTTTCTTTCACTTGAGGTAAACTGGGGTTTCTGAGTGTATGCTTTCCCTAGCTGTTAACGCTCAAATTTATTACAATTTCATCATGAAATCGGGTACTTCTTCCTACCACTAAGTTGTATATTTGAACGGCAGAAAACACATAATAGATGAAAAGATACGTTCAGGTCATGATTCTTGGATTCGATGTCTGCTAATTATTTGATCTGATATGGGGAAGGGGTTTTCTTGTTATTATTTGTACTGTTTAGTGCAATTGGAGGATTCTGAAGCAAAGTGACAAGAGATTTGGCAATTAGAAAACTTTTTAACAAAAAGGCCAAAGAACTTTGTTTTCCAGGACACTATTCAAGTTGCGATTAATGGAGACAGAAACGGAGGGGGGATTTACACACTGTTATAGATAGATAGATAGATAGATAGATAGATAGATAGATAGACAGACTGACAGACAGACAGACACAGAGACAGTTAAGAGAAAGAGAATATGAGCAGAAGAAGAGAACAGTGAATTACAGACTAAAAACTTACCGGAAGTGAAAGTGCTGGATTGGACAATGGAATCCTTCCTGTGTTCTAAATTTGTTAGTTAAAAATGTAATAATTAATGTCATGTGAAATTCACACATAAATATTGCATCTTATGTTCATTTGTGTTTGTGTGTGATTTTGATGGAAATAACTGAACTCTTTCCATGCGAATTGTGTGATTCTGTCCTCTTTTTTCTTTATTCTTTTCTTTATTTTTTATTTGCTTGACTCTTTCTTTCTTTCTGTATATATATATATACTTTCTTTCTTTCTTTCAGCTTTTCTTTCTTTCTTTCTGCATTTCTTTCTTTCTTTAATCCTTCCTTCCATGCTTTCTTTCTTTACACTGATCAATAATATTAATTTAATATAGTTTCAAGAAAAGCATTATTCTCTTTTACAAGAAAAAAACAAAACAGTTTTTATTTTTTATCTTAACCAGAAATAAACACTAATGCATTTCAATATTTTATACTGTACAATGGATTGTAGAGGAAATGATCCGATATACAGTGTGTTCATTCAAGGACATATTACAAATAGAATCAAGAATTTAAAAAGTATGAAAAGGTTTAAATATGTGATGGGGTGAGGTGTTGTGTGTAGTTGTTCGTCATATGGGTCACTCTAGGATGCGAGGAGATGACTGGATGAACGATGACGATGATGATAAGACAGACAAGCAGACAATACCGCTACGGCAGCCACAGCAGGAGAGAGGCAGAACACGCAACACGTGTTTTACATTTTCATAGGATCTTTATTTAGACGCACACCGCCAACAGACGACGAAGGACGACTCAGAGACAGACACTCTTAGTAGTTCCGCTATCAATGCCGAGACACTCACTCAAACCACACACGCTCATTATGTCCTATGGGAGCGGCCCTCCCCGAAGCCCACGGGTTATGAAAATGAAAATCTAGTGTGGAAAGCTTCTAAAAATAACTTTTGTGTTTCTTTACTTGCTTTCCACTATCAAATTATAGCTATATGCCTAACAATTACAAAATAATTCAAATATACAGTGAAACTACTTTAATTATACTTTAATATACCAATCTTTTTATATATATAATCTGAAGAATTAAACCTTTAATAAAATAAAATCTGTGTTGGCGGGCTTCAGGAAAAGCATTCACACACACATAAATTGCAAAATACACAAATACAATAACATTATTCATCATACAAAAATACATTAATTAAAAATATAAACTATCTCCTTTCTAACTATATAAATATCAACTTCACTCACTAACTACCTAAAACAATATATAACAATAAAAACACATACACTAACACAGCTAGCGTCAATATAGCGCGCGCTTTAAAACAAAGGGAGTGGTCATAAACAATAAAAGCACGCGTTTGTTCTGCTGTTGTTGTTGTTGTTAATGTGGGGAACGCTTCCGGCTTCCGCCGCTTTCGCGCTGGGTGAGGGGGGTGTGGGGGAAAACGGAGGGGGTGGTGAATTGAGTGCTTACTATATAGCAGACCGCGCCGCGTGATTCAAACTAGCGGCCGATGACCTACTTTGCTGCACGGCAGAACAAACGCTACACACACACACAAATACCTAAACTAACAGGGGCTACAAATACAATAGAAAATTGAATAGTAATATTTATTTTTTCAGCCATACATTACCACGGAAGTTGCATTAATTATTATATTATATAATATTGTATCGTATGGTATTACATCATATAACATAAAATCATATAACAAAAACTGTACTTAATTTTAAAATCATATCTAATGAATTATGTCATATTATATCAAACCATCATAAATATCATATCATGTCATGTCATGCACGTCACTTCACATCACATCACATCATATTTAATATTATGTTATCTAATATCATTTCATTCATAATACAAATCGAACTAAAGTAGAAAATGATTCATTAAAGGCTGATAAAATGTCCAGTACGAAAATTTAATTAAAAAGAAAAGGGTTTGGCTCCATTTTATGTGTCCTCAATATACAGTCCACTGTCGTCATGCACACATACACACTGTCAAAAACAGGTATTGGAGAAAATAGCTTACCTGTCGTTGTTACAGATGGCGTAGTGGTCGTTGTTGCAGTGCTAGTTGTTTCTGAAATGAGGCAGAGTTAGTGTTTTACAAAGAGATTTAATGTTTGCTATGTTACGTTAGGTATACGTTGAACTTAACGTTTGTATGTTACGATAGGTATCCGTTGAACTTAACATTTGTTTTGTTAGATATGCGTTGAACTTAATGTTTTAATGCTATGTTATGTATACGTTGAATATAATGCTTGTTGTGTTACGTTATGTATGTGTGACAGAGTAAATTTGCCTCTCCCTATTTTTAATTTTGATTATTATATAAACGGCTAAATTGTCAGAGTAACCCGACCTTGAGCACTCCTTATGGTGTTATTTTTGAAAGTGTCTGAGTTTGAAGTAAACAGCCTGAGGCAAGAATATTCTAGATTTGCTGACCTAATCTAAATTGAGCAGTTTTCTATTACCCAATGATTATTATTTAAGAGAATGAGACTAGCCAAAAGGCTGACTTTAAGTTCACTTGCTGTAGAGAATTCTATCCTCTTATCACTTTGAAATTGAATGACAAACAAAGAAGTCCAGCTTGAAGGCAGTCATTAGTTTGGTGGTGAGTTTTAATTGACTGAATGAGAGAGAAAGGCTTAGAAACATTGTATGTGCTTTATTATTATTTGTTATACTCGTGTTTATCTAATGATGTACTATGTGAGTTGATTCTATTTCTACAAATGCTTGAACTAAGCTACACCCATTTGGTGTATTAATATGTGACTTGTTTGATACACTGTGTTTATTTTACCATGTGCATGCATGGGGATAATGAATACTGTTGCAGAAATTTAAGTTTGAGGATAGCATGTGAGATAGAATGGAGTTATATTGTGAAGAACAGGAAACTTAGGTTTGCTCCTTGATTATATGTTACAGTGATCAAGTGCCTTTTGGAATTTTGACTTTGAACTTTGAGTTCACCTTTTGAGTCTTGAATGTGGAGCCTCAAGTTTCAACTTTCAAGTTTCCAGCCACCCTTCATATGTTCACAGGCCAAAACTTGAGTGACCGGGAAAGCATGGGATACTTGCAGAGTGTATTACAGAGTGTGTAAGCATAAGGAGTATGCTATGGATTACTTTCTATAATGACACGTGTACTTACTTTCTATAATGACACATGTACGTACTTTCTATAATGACATGTGTACTTACTTTCTATAATGACAAGTGTACTTACTTTCTATAATGACAAGTGTACTTACTTTCTATAATGACACGTGTACTTACTTTCTATAATGACAAGTGTACTTACTTTCTATAATGACAAGTGTACTTACTTTCTATAATGACAAGTGTACTTACTTTCTATAATGACAAGTGTACTTACTTTCTATAATGACACATGTACGTACTTTCTATAATGACAAGTGTACTTACTTTCTATAATGACACGTGTACTTACTTTCTATAATGACACGTGTACTTACTTTCTATAATGACACGTGTACTTACTTTCTATAATGACACGTGTACTTACTTTCTATAATGACACGTGTACTTACTTACTATAATGACACGTGTACTTACTTTCTATAATGACAAGTGTACTTACTTTCTATAATGACAAGTGTACTTACTTACTATAATGACACGTGTACTTACTTTCTATAATGACAAGTGTACTTACTTACTATAATGACACGTGTACTTACTTTCTATAATGACAAGTGTACTTACTTTCTATAATGACAAGTGTACTTACTTACTATAATGACACGTGTACTTACTTTCTATAATGACAAGTGTACTTACTTTCTATAATGACAAGTGTACTTACTTACTATAATGACACGTGTACTTACTTTCTATAATGACACGTGTAGAGTACGAGGTCGTATGTGGTCTCCCATCATCAGTGATTTGCGTCACGTTGCATCCATAGTCACGTCTCTCCCCTTCCATCATAGTCAGGATGAAGATTTTTATCGTGACAGAGCTGCTTTTGTCATCAACAGAACAGTAAGAAAAGTCTGAGATTGAGCGGCAAATGTTGGTGTTCTTCACATAGCTCGCTGTGACGTTGTCAGTCAGTTTCTCGTAAACGTTCATCGAGATGAGCTGAGCCACTGGCCCACTGCTGCATACCACCACAATAGGGGGAACCTCGGTTACTTTCATCAGCTGGAAGCTCATACCAACTGAAAAGAAGAACGAGAAAAGTATACTAATAGGTGTCCATCTTGAAACGTAATATCCATATATAACTCCACCGCTGCCGTCTTCATCTGCCCCCCTCCCTCCACTAACCTTACACTCACGCTTGATCTACATCTACGTGTAGAGGTTCATCTTTCTTCATGTGTGTCCATTTGTTCTAATCATAATTTTACTGTAAGGAACTTCAGCAAGAAAGATAATCCTATGATATACAGGCTCTAATAACCCAGGCTAAATTTAGCCTCGTGCATAGAAAACTGCTGGTCTCGGCAAATCTGACAGAATAATACGCCATCAAAGACTTAGGTTTCCGTTGAGGAACGTTCGATTCAGGATCTCATTGATTGCAGTGACGGATCAGGTCAAACAAAATTTTACCGAGTTTGGTGTTTGCTGCTTTTATGTACAAATATGCTATTTTGTTGCTTGTATGTACAAATATGCTATTTTGTTGTTTGTTTGTACAAATATGCTACTTTGTTGCTTGTATGTACAAATATGCTATTTTGTTGCTTGTAAGTACAAATATGCTATTTTGTTGCTTGTGTGTACAAATATGCTGTTTTGTTGCTTGTATGTACAAATATGCTATTTTGTTGCTTGTATGTACAAATATGCTATTTTGTTGCTTGTATGTATAAATACGCTATTTTGTTGGCTGAATGTCAATAGAGCTATAGCGTTAGAAGGTAGCTGGTGGTAAATTGAGATTTAAATATTTGAGAATATTACGAACCTTGCTGTAGAATGAAGAAACAAAATTCTTCAGTTCTCTGAAAAGTTTGCATCAGCTCTTTTAAAAACTTCCTTGGCTGCCTGCATAGACTGTGGATACATGACGATATGGGCTGAATATGCAGTACAAATTTTAAGAAAAGATGGCAGAATGTCTCAAGTTTCACAGTTATTTAAATTTTTATTTGTTTGTAAACAAAGATACTCACCAAAGAGTACGTTGTATTTGCAATAGAATATGAGTGAACGAATGACAAATTGTGTTTGTGAGACGCATTAACAACTGATTAGTGAGTGTGTTCTTTACTGAGAACAACGTAGATATTTCTTTCAATAAATCTTGGTTCTTTTTTAGTACTCCATTCTCTCGTTCATCTGATCAGTGTGGGTGTTTGATAATATGCGCGTGGGTGGAGTGAATTTATTTTAAATCAATCAGGCATCCTTTTAAGGAAGGTTCTCAAGAGTGAAGTAGCACGAGTGGCGGCCTAAATTTAACTCTGTCATAATCTAAATATAGTAATGAAGACTTGGTCCCTAGTGACGTTTTGATAGCGACGCAAAGAATCAAGAGATTGAAAGAGCCATTTATTAGAGATTTTATAATTAATTTAATAGCGGCAGTGGGGGAGAACGATATTAGTTTTACGTCACCACTGGAGCCTGCGTTGATCATTTCGTCATAACACGTTCTCTATCTGGAATGCCCCAGTGGGACCTCAAAGCCTCATATTTGTGTTTGAGGTGGAGGTGCGGAAAGGGGTGAAAAAGGTCGCACCAGTTTGGTGCACACCCTCAACCACCGTCCGTCGGTGGGTTTTAATTAATAGCATTATTAAGGTCATCTTATGGTCCTTCTTAATTCAACGCCGTTTCTTGAGGAAAATCTTCCACGGGTGTGTTATTTTAATTTAAAACATTCACTTTCTTTTCCTGATTTTCCACTATATCAATAAATATGTATTTGAGGAAAATATTGCAATCTTATTCTTCCCAGTAACTGTGTGAAATAAAAAGGTAAGGAATAATATGGTAAGGAATAATAAGGTAAGGAATAATATGGTTACTGTAGATGACATACTTGTTCATACTAAAAATAATCAGTCTCCTTATCCTCAGTTATTCATATGCGCCTATAATGATTTCAAATTGTAAACAATACAACAAAAACAGAAATCGGCAAAAACAATTTATACAAAAGTTCTGCATCTGGTAGAGAGGTCATTGTTCAGATTAAAACTATACTTATCCATCTATCCGTCTGTCTGTCTGTCTGTCTATCTATCTATCTATCTATCTATCTACTGCAGATTGCTTGTAAATGTGTTTTCAAGTAAGACCACTGTACATGAGTACATGAATAAATATAGAAAATATTTATTAATGATAAAGAAACTGTTACGTTTTCAATACAATTAGTACGATGTTTTAAAATCATTTTAAAACAAATGCATATCACTGTTTGAATTGCGCGTCATAAAGGTGGACTAAAGTTTTTTAAAATCATTAAAACAAATGTTGTTATCAATTAATTTCATGACTGACGCTGATTTTCCTTTGGACTTTACCACCACGTTAAGCTGCAAATATTGCAGTTGATCTTGTTGTGGATATCTGCATTTTACGTGCAACGTTTCATGGAAAAGACTGATGGAAGTAAAGTTTTCTCTGTGAGTGGTGATTGCTTCTACTTCTAAAGAAAAAATAGCAAACACACTGAACCACCACCCTCCCACAAACAAACAAACAAAGGCCAATCATTGGATAGCACAATATAATGTCTCTGTTTGTTTGTATGACTACTATTGATTCCGCCTCCACTTTGAAGTATACGTACACACAAAGCGAATATCACAAAATGACTGCTTGTTAATACAGCACGACTGGCAATGTGGCGTGGTCGTCGTCATATCTCCTGTGGTTGTATCATGTCTCCAGTGTTGTGAAGTGTTAATACAACACGACTGGCAACGTGACGTGGTCGTCGTCATGCCTCTGGTTTTGTGAAGTGTTAATATATTACGATGGCAATTGTGACGTGGTTGTATCGTGTCTCCAGTGTTGTGAAGTGTTAATACAGCATGACTGGCAATGTGACGTGGTTGTATCATGTCTCCAGTGTTGTGAAGTGTTAATACAGCATGACTGGCAACGTGGCCTGGTCGTATCATGTCTCCAGTGTTGTGACGTGTTAATACAGCACGACTGGCAATGTGACGTGGTTGTATCATGTCTCCAGTGTTGTGAAGTGTTAATACAGCATGACTGGCAATGTGACGTGGTTGTATCATGTCTCCAGTGTTGTGAAGTGTTAATACAGCACGACTGGCAATGTGACGTGGTTGTATCATGTCTCCAGTGTTGTGACGTGTTAATACAGCACGACTGGCAATGTGACGTGGTCACGATCTGGCACTGTCGAACGTCTTTGAAGCAATTCGAACACAAATTGCTATAAATTACTGGTGCAGACTTTTCTTTCAGAGCATGACATTTTACTAAAATCATTTCAAATCTCCTATCCTTTGCAAAATCTCTTTATCATTTGAAAAGTCTATCTTTTGTAAAACCTCCTATCTTTTGTAAAATCGATACTTAAGAAATATTCATATGACATAAGTGTTTGCGACTATTTCTTAAATTTACATAGATTTATGTGATTTTTTATTAGCTTTGATAAATCGGTCCCACTTAGCCATAAGACTTGATTAGATGTGTAACCGTGTACAGAACACTAAAAATGTTCCTGTGATCGCAACCACTTACATCACACCTAGAAACACGAGACGTTTTGGTACTGAGAGGTCGGAAGACATTACATTTACGTCACACCTAAAACACGAGACGTTTTGGTACTGAGAGGTCGGAAGACATTACATTTACGTCACACCTAAAACACGAGACGTTTCGGTACCGAGAGGTAGGAAGACATTACATTTACGTCACACCTAGAAACACGAGACGTTTCAGTACTGAAAGGCCAAAGGAAATGACCTTTTAAGAAGCGATTTCTAAAAGCTTGTTGATAACGAGTTTCTAGCAACAGAGAGCTTCAAGAAGAGTAATCTGCATGGACTACTGCTACTACCAAAACAACCATCACTACTACCATTAACCTATCACTACTGCTATCGCTGCCACAGCCACCACCACTACTATCATTACCACTTCTGCTACACCACCACCACCACCCGCACACACACTGTTACTCCTAGTAGTACCACAACCAACACCGTTACCTATACTACAGGTTCCACCACCACTATCACCTTTATCAGTACTATCAACATTTTATATTAACAGTCGTATTTCATCATCAGTAGCATTGTAGCATTCCTACTTTTGCTGTATATGGGTGTGTGTGTGTGTGTGTGTGTGTGTGTGTTTATGGAAAGTATGGGTATATAAATTATTTTGAATGCAGTGTAAATAAAAGTAAAGACATAGTGTAAAGAGAAGAACGGTAATATTTTACCGACTTTCAGCCTATATTGACAAATAGCTCTTCATGTCACTTGAAGATGGAGACAAGTCAGAGGTGAAGCGCCCTTGGCGGTAGAATGTGATAACAGGGATAACTCGTCACAAATAATCAGTCTTTCTTATTAGCGTTTTTCTTTCAGCATTTACATTTATATCTAGACACCACATATTTGTAACATTTATATCAAGACACCACATATTTGTAACATTTACATTTATATCTAGACACCACATATTTGTAACATTTATATCAAGACACCACATATTTGTAACATTTATATCAAGACACCACATATTTGTAACATTTATATCAAGACCCCACATATTTGTAACATTTATATCAAGACCCCACATATTTGTAACATTTATATCAAAACACCACATATTTGCAACATTTAAGCAAGCAAATGCATGCATTTAATAAAAATTGCTGTTATTAATTGCTGCCATTTATGAAACTATTGTTGTTATATCAAATATGTATTTGTTTATTTTGCAACAACTGTAGTAGAAAGGCTGAAAGAAAGAAAGAAGAAGGAAGGAAGGAAAGACGGTATAGGCTGTCATTAAACGCAGAAAAAAGTTGAAGAACGAAAGCTATTTTTTTTTTGTTGTTAATAGGGGATCAGGAATATATTATTAATGCCAACAGGCTGCAATATCCCCCACCCCATCGTTTCTAGCAATGGAAAAACTTAAATTTACTGTGAGTAACTTGCACATGATTTTGCTTACTGCGCAAATAACTTACCATCATGGTTGTTTTGTGAAAAACTCGTAAGTATATGAAGACATATGACCATCGGCATTAATGCACTTTTTTGACTCCTCATGTTTGCTCACATGGTCAGAACTGAAATGAACACATTATATCAAATACATGAAAATTATATTTAAAACAATCGCTATATTTTAAAATTTATAATCACATTTACTGAACGCTGCATTGAAGGGTAGAAATTTATGCTTTTCGCTTCCAGATTGATTGCATCTCAGTGTCTAAAATAAATGAGGATAACACATTATAAATTCATCATATATATTAACAGTTAACTGCTGTTTATTTATAGTCGCATGTTAGTCGCTACCCAGACCCACATTTAGCAGTGGTATCCAGCACTGCAGTGAACAACAGTGCCATTGCTAGTCTGAATAAATATACCCAGTCCTTCAGTGAACAGTGCCATTGCTAGTCTGAGCGTTCCACAATACGTTATTCATTGTATATTAGCACTTCGTGTCTCTAAGCGCTCCACAATACGTTATTCATTGTATATTAGCACTTCGTGTCTCTAAGCGCTCCACAATACGTTATTCATTGTATATTAGCACTTCGTGTCTCTAAGCGCTCCACAATACGTTATTTATTGTATATTAGCACTTCGTGTCTCTAAGCGTTCCACAATACGTTATTCATTGTATATTAGCACTTCGTGTCTCTAAGCGCTCCACAATACGTTATTCATTGTATATTAGCACTTCGTGTCTCTAAGCGTTCCACAATACGTTATTCATTGTATATTAGCACTTCGTGTCTCTAAGCGTTCCTCAATACGCGATTGGAACACTATGTGTGACTTAGCGAACTAGAGAAAAGTGGAAAACCCCGTTAACGACAACGAGTCTTGCGCCTTTAGAACGCACGACCTCCTGCCTGAGAGTCCTGTGTCCAGATCCCTTGACTACTTTGCACCCGGTGAAGAGATTTATCTGGACGCCACTTCTTTCGTAAATCTGCTCAAAATAATTACCAGAATTAGGGCAGGTGAAAGCGAGCAAATTTGACTTGAGCTATTATAAAATGTATGGGCAGAGGGAAGATGCACGGGATATATATATACACGACCCCGCCCTCCACGAAGTCCCCTGCTGCCTTGCAGGTTAAATTTTGGATAACCAAAGGCTAGGGTGCTGACACAGTTCATGATTGGGCAGTATGAACTTCCTCAATGAGGTCACCGCCCAGGGCAGAGGAGTCCCAAGAAGGACTCAACGGCCTTGTTTCCAGGACCAAGGCGAGCCACTAGTAATGTGGAGTTTTGGCTGTGGTCAACAGCCCGGAAAGGGAAGGGCTCCGTCAGGTTCATCTGCCCGAGACACATCATATGTAATGACAACTTTGCCTCAACTCATACCGGATCGGTCGTCGTCTGGAACAAAGGACCACGCCTTCTGTCTTGCACCAGGGCAGAGGTGTTGTGTACTACTAGTGCACTATCACCATCAAAACTCCGTGCCAGAAATAACATCAGCATTGATGCATGGAACATCAGAACATTAAGATCTCCTGGAAAGGTAGAGGAACTGACACACGAAATATACGATACACGATACCATTGGACCGTCCTGGGACTGTGCGAAGCACGATGGAAGAACCTTGGGGCAACATCAACACAGGACGGCCATAAACTATACTACTCTGGTAGAGATGATAAACATGAACATGGTTTCGGATTTCTCGTCCACAAAATCATCGTGTACACTGTCATCAATTGTCGGCCAGTCTCCAACAGGCTTATCACCATACGCTTGAGGGCAACCCCACTCAGTATCACCATTGTGCAAGCTTACGCTCCAACTACAGACCATGATGTTGAAGAAATAGAGGACTTCTATGACCAACTGCAAGAAGTCCTGGACCAGACCACAAAGAAAGAAATTCTTGTGGTGCAAGGAGACTGGAATGCCAAAATAGGAGAGGATGCGGTTAAGAGCTGGAAAGGCAAATGTGGACACTACTGCAATAAAGAGACAAACGACAGAGGCTTAAGGCTCCTGGAATTTGTAGTTCTAAAAAAAAAAACTGATGAACACGTTTGATCCACACAAAGCATCCAGAAGGCAGATGCAACTGAACAGATTTTTATCCTGAGATTGCTATGTGAGAAGTACCTCCAGCACCAACAAGAACTCTATCATGTTTTTGTAGATTTTAAGAACTTAATTTCAAAATAGTCACTGTAATGAATTACAAGCATATTGGTAGTGTCCTTGTTTCTTGTGCAGGTAGTGATCACATTTACATTGTGTGTGTAAATGTGCAAGCATGAGTTGATGTGCACGTCAGGGAACAGTTAATGTCAGAAAATAAGTGTGCAAACAATGGATGATGTGTACATAAGTGTGCAAGTCATGGATGATGTGCACATAAATGTGCAAGCAGTGGTTGATGTGTATGTAAGTGTGCAAGCGACGATTTACGTGTATAAGAGTGCAAGCAAATGGCTTATGTGTGTACATAAGTGCGCAGGCAATGGTTGATGTATATATAAGTGTGCAGGCAATGGTTGATGTGTATATAAGTGTGCAGGCAATGGTTGATGTGTACATAAGTGTGCAGGCAATATTTGATGTGTATATAAGTGTTCAAGCAATGGCTAATGCATATATAACTGTGCAATCATGGTTGATGTTGTCATATACTGGCTTGTGTAGCCCACACCCACTCTCCTCTAAAAATAGACTACATGCAAACCTAGTTCTAGAATGGCTGACCCATGTTCCTAGGCTAGAAAAATGATTGAGTTTCTACTCACTAAACTAACCAAAGGAAACACAGCTCAACTATGCACAAACGAATGTGCCAGACATCATTAGTCAAATGCAAGCTGACCACTGAGGCAATACAGAGAACATATGTGGACGAATTCTTTGCCTACGTGTATTTTACTGGCAGATCGGAACTTTATCTTGGATGTTGGTTTGATGATTGCTGAGCCATGAAGCAACTCCAGAGCAGAACAACCCACGAACCGAAGACTGTCTTGAAGGACCATGTGTGCATCTGCTATGATATTCACTGGAACCCTAGATGACATGTCAGATGATCCTAAGTTATGTAACCATAAAGTCAACAACCACACAGTTTCAGTCAACTTCTCTCAGATTTATTTTAGAGTCCACTCAGAAATATTCAGTGTTCTCTTATAAACGCATTTATAGTTCACTCATATGAATGAACCAAATAACTACCACAGTGCCACTGAGCTAAAAATGAACAGTCTCTTACAACACCACATGGTCGTGATTTTGAACTATTAACATTTATAAACTCTAATTGTAACTGTTGAACTATTGCTATATGTAACGAACTGTCTTATGTTATTTCTTGTTGAATACATTATTGTTGATACTTAGACCAGTAGTGTTATCGTAACCCACTTACATGTTATATGTTATAGCCCGTCGCTGTATTTACTATATTGGCTGATTGTATCGGGGGAGGGGGGGGGGCTCTTCTAGAACTATCACTCTTGTGTTCTACATTATATATCATTCATTTTTCTAAAATGTGTGGCCAGCCATACTGTGTGTTTTGGGGATTAGCCTAAGGTTATGGGCGACCAGGGTGGTGGAGAATTAACATCTTGCCCATCTCCCAGCAAAAACGTCACAGATGTGATTGTAAGTGTGTAAGCAATGGTTGATGTGTCTACACTGTGTCAAGTGGGTGATTTGCATATAGGTTTGCAAGCAGTGTTTGATGTGTGTATACGTGTGTCAGCAATCGGAGATATGTGCATAACTATGCAAGCAATTGTTTATTTGCACTTAAGTATACAATCAATGGTTTATTTACACATACGATTGCAACTAACGGTTTATTTACACATACGTATGCAAGCAATGGTTTATTTACACACAAGTATGCAAGTAATGGGTAATATGTACATAAGTGTGCGAGCAATGGTTGATGAGTATGTAAGTGTATAAGCACTTGTGGATAAACATTCCACTGAACCACCGATACTGCAAACTGTGCGTTCCCAAATACGTGAAGTCATAATTTCATATTTCCTGGATATGTTGAAATCTCTACCCTAACTCTTTATCTGGATATGCACTTTCATAATTTGAGAGGTGTGTCAGCAATTCCTTTTTAACAGGCATAAGAACAGCAAAAAATTCCACACAATAAACATATACACAAGAAAATTACAAAAGACAGTGGATGATTGACTTACCATAGTAATTATAGTAAAGCAATGGGTCCACAGAAATCCTCGGGCTCATGATACACATTTACTGAGAGAGAAACCGCACCCTCCAAGCTTGAGAAATCCGCGTGTCTTAAGTCTCACTGTGCTCGTACCCCATACGGGTGCAAGGGTGGGGGATTATTGCGCTGCGATAACCTACATAACACTGGCACGTCCCACTGCACAGCGATCGCGTACGCGCCACCTTTCTGCAAAAGTTCACGAGTTGACCTTTCACCCCAACAGTTCGTGGTTTACTCACATTCGCTATGTTATCTTTATAGCCTTACACTCGCTTGTTCGGTTCAATTAGTAATAAATCAGTAATACCACTTAGTCACTTAGTCAAAACACTATCGCAAAAGTAACTACACTAGAACAATAATAATCGCATTCCAGGTATATGCAAACTCAAACACTCTGATAGTTAGGCGTGTCTGTTTGCATGTTGTTTGTACGTGTATGTGTTAATCCGTATATGTATTGTGTGCATGTGTATTTGCGTGTGTGCGCATATTTACGCTTTGTGTGTAAGAGAGTACAATATTCACTCACCCACACAGGCGGTCAATTTTGACAATAAAAGCAGCCGTCACCCGTACAAATCTATCCACCCGTGAAACAGTGGAGGTATTGGCAGTCTAAATATATCACTATATCAAATAACTGATTCTTAAGAAATATACGGTAGGCTACCCACACACTCACGCTGTGCTAGGTTGGTTACTACATCCGGTAGAGTCGATAAGTGTATTCGCACTTTACAGTCCACACTCCTCAATCTAGGCCTTACCGTATTTCTTTCACAAAGACATTCGAGGTGCAGAAATATTGTTTTGATTTGGTAAAGCATGGGTTGTGGTGTCTTGATTGCATATATGTTTGTAAACCACGTTTGTGCATGTTTTGGTATGAGTGTGCATAATATATACTTATTGCCCATTTGATACAAGACTGTATGGTGTATGGTGCATGTGCACAATTACATAAGTAGGCCCTATGTATATGTATACAAGAACACGTCTGTGCAATATGTACTCTTCACTTGATGCAAGACTGTACATTTGCGTGAATGCATGTGTTCACACGCGTGCATGTATACGTCTGTGTGATTGCATGTGTGTGTAAAACGTGTACTTTTCTCCCGCAAGTTGGCGATCTTTGGAGCCCAAGACATTGTTGCGTACTCATCGCCACGTTAAACAATCTTCACACTGACTCTTTTAACATCCCTCCTTTTGCCATCTTTTGCCTTTTATTTGCCATCTTTTACCTTTTATTTGCCATCTTTTACCTTTTATTTTCCATCTTTTACCTTTTATTTTCCATCTTTTACCTTTTATTTTCCATCTTTTACCTTTTATTTTCCATCTTTTACCTTTTATTTTCCATCTTTTACCTTTTATTTGCCATTTTTTACCATCCTTTCCCAAAGACAAACCAATGTATATCCATAGACCATTCAAAAGTCAAAACAGAAAAAAATAAAACTTCATTATACAAAGCAGGACTGGTCCTTTGCATGTTAGTGAACTCAAGAAGCTGATGATCTCTCACCCCCATTCTTTTCGCCCCAAAGTTCTCTCTCTTTCTCTCTTACCCCCCCCCACCCCCGTTGGATTGCATATCCACACTCCTGTGATAGTTTTACTGATGATGTGTGTGTGTGTGTGTGTGTGTGAGAGAGAGAGAGAGAGAGAGAGAGAGAGAAATTTATGTTAGTTGCAAATAACTAACAAGGGATTATTGATGGTGCATTTCTCTAAACTTATTAATGCCAAGAATTACCTCTGCCTCCCCTGGGAAAAAAAGAGAAAGATAAAAGGTAAGGTAATTAATTTAAAATTATGTTAAAACAACTAAGAAAAAAAATTAAGTAATAATAAATATTCATGAGAAGAAGTTCTGTAATTTTGCAGTATTAAGTGACAATAAAGTTTGAATGAAATTTTGTCAACATCAATGGAGATTCAAACTCGTTCTTCACTCCTAGCTGATCCTGCCCCCCCCCCCTCCTCTCTTTTGAATGTACACACCGGTGACCCAATGCACAACATGCAGATCTATTTGCGTTTCTTTAGTACGAATAATTATAGAGTCGAGAAAGTTCCATCTTAGACGAAATTGTCAGTCCTGATGAAATACTTGTTTCCCTGCACAGGTAAGAAACCTGCCCAATATTAAAACGTAAGAGAATTTTTTATTTAGGAAAATCGCACTCAAACTACTGGTCGTCAAATCCGGTTTGGTGTGAGGTGATGAGGTTTGTTTACTCGTTTGCACACGACAAGCGAAATATAATTTGTCACGTGATAATTCTCGGTTCTTGTTTGATTCTGATTTCACTTTCGCTTCCTGATTTTGTTGGATATCGCCTTGACACGTATGTACTCAGCTCTACGTCTAGAGTGAAGATTTAGAGCAATACAAATGTGGAGAGTGAATGGTTAACAGAATTTCGTAGAGCAATTGTGCCTGGGCAGTAGACTACTATTTTCGATTTTCAACTACCCCAAACTTTTGAAGTCTAGTAACAAAGTAAGCGTGACCAGCAACCCACAAAACCCAGCTGTAAAGTTCCAGTTTATGGATTGGAAACAATTCTACCCATCTTAGGAAAAATAACGAAAACTGTTTCACTGGTGTCTACTCTTCCCCCCCCCCCCCGACAAATACATAACACACACACACACATACACCACACACACACACACAAACTTTCATTTCTGCTCTTACAAAATGACATATTCCGTTTTGTTTCTGGACCGCTAGTTAAAACTGATCACCAATAGTGTTGTGACGACATGTCTGCAAGTAACGTCGATTGTAATGAATAGCATAGAAATGTGTGACAAAATACGCCAAGCGAGACAAAATTCGTGACTCTCTCGTGACAAGTGTTGGGCAGTGTTTATCGACCTTCTTTTTGCTCCTAGTCCTCGGAAGGTCAGGGGTGGTGGTGGTGGTGGTGTGGTGTGAGTTCGTAAAATGAGTTCGTACACTCATTGATCAGTCTGTGTCGAATATAAAACAAATTTTTATAGGAAATAGGGGGAAAATTGCCTATAATATGTGTGGTTAAAATCAATGAGGCATACCCCTCCCCTTCTTAATACATAATTGATCATAGATGCTATTTTATAATATATATCATTGGTTTCTCTCTGATCTGGCTTTAACAACACACTCGCATCACACATACGAACACATATATACATATAGACGTATGCTCTTATACATACACACATACACTCATAAATGCCCAACATACACACATTTACAAACACACACGTGAAAATGTACGTGCAGTGTCACATTCTTGCCAGTTTTGCAATCCTGTCACAATTGCTTAGGTCCTCAAAAGGGAAAAAAAAATGTTTCTCAAAAAAACTCTCAGTGCAGAGATCCAGGTAGAGCGTCATGCTAAAGCAAAAACTGTTATGGTGCCGCAAACAAAAATAAGTGAACATCTATTGAATTTGATAACAATAAACCTGGTTAGGCAAGTAGCTGTCGCCGGTGAATACGTTTATTGCGTTTATAACTGTTGCCAGTTAAAATATTTAACAGTGACACGGTTATCTCTGTTTATCATATCACGCCTTTACTACTGCAATAGAGATGCGGACAAGGTGACCCTTGAACCTGTGATAATGTATTGCTTTTCATTTTCACCTTCAAAATGGGTTTCTGGGTCATTAAAATTTATAATATTACACGGTCTGGAATAGCAAACATACACACAGTCTTGACACTATATACACCCATCCACCCTTTAATACACATACTTACGCATTGTACGTCATACACACGCCACACTTTCAAACAGGCTTTCACGTGTATACAAATACACGCACATATATCGTCATTAAAATATACACTCTAAAATGTAAAACGCACATACCAGAGATATAGCATAGATATATAAAACTCACACATACACAGAAACTCATGCGTACACACATAGAAATTCATGTACACACACACACACACACACACACACACACACACACACACACACACTCCCAAGACACTTATATGCACGAAAGCACGCGCACATGCACGCATCAAAAGATAATGACACAGCGACACACACAAAGCCAATACAAACATTACAAGGCATAGCAAGTAAACTAGCGCACATATATGCACAAAGCGCGGCATGAACATTCGCACAGCACAAACCAATGTAACCACATGCATAAGCTTTATGTAACGCTCTACGTTTTCATACAAATACAAGTGGTGAGCCATTGCCGCTCTAGGGCGGTTTTTCAGGTCACGTGACCCAAAGAGGCACAACTCTTCATTAATAACTGGCGTGGGCTGAGTAAAAAGCTTTTCTCGCTATTTCAGATTCAGAACTGAGAGCAATTTCCGCAGTAAATTTGTGTCGTACTGTATCACTTCAGACTTGAATTAATATAGCTCGCAAAGTGCGTGGAAAACTGTTGTTCAAGCTTGGGGCTTGCAAGAGTATTGTCAATGTTTTGCACCCCACTCTCGTATCGACGCTGTAAGGATCGAATCTTACGTTAATGAGGAATGAATCGCTTTTGATTTGAATCATGCGGTCCGCTGCTACAAGCAACCCAAACTGAACATTTAATTTTTAAAAAGTGGCTAGGCATTGATTGGTAACTATTTTGTGACCCTGACACAGTGGGCTTACCGAGAAAGCATAATTAAGAGGAGAGAGAAACGTTAACGTTATGTTATGTAAAAAGATTGGAGGGGGTGGTCTAAAAATTGTGATATTACATTTAAAAAAACAAAACAAAGCATTTTGTTGTTGTTTTACATTGTTCTGTGACAAAATAACCGACAAATAAATTAATAAGCAGAGTATTCCATCATGATTTCTCACCAGCATCACAGTGCAAGGCTTATGGCATAAATGAGCATTCCATCTGAAAAATACTTTATGAAAGCAAATAATTTTGCCTTAGTTGTATAGAGTTTGTTTGCTAAGTGCAATTTTAACAGGAATAGTAAATGGGTATTAAGAAAATAATTAAATAAAGTTAAAAGAGTAAGACAGAAATCACGTAAAGTCAAATCCTGGTCAATGGGGAAATCTGACCAGTCCATTATAGTAAACATGCATACTAAGAACAGTAAGAAGCATCCTTGATCATAAATGTGCCTGGATGAAAGAGGAAGGGAGGTGGTCATTTGGTGTATGCAAGTTCAATGGGATGGAAAGTCAGAAGCATTGTTAATCCTATATGTGAATAAAACCTTGGACGCAGACCTGCCCTTAGGTCAACTAAATTGCCTTTAAATAGGGGAGTATTACAAACATACCTCAAACTGTGTGTCACTGAATCAAACCACAAGTTCAGGACATGCAAGTGATTTGTTCACGATTTTGACCGAGTTTATATACAGGTGCGCAAGAAAAATAAGTTAATCGGCTTGACAGGCTGACATAAGATTCTCGAGGCATATTTCTATTCTTGGATTCATAAGTCAGGAGAACTCTTGTTCTGTAAGCGGATAGATCTTTCATGTTAGCCATCGTAGGACATCTCGAAACAAGGGTCAGTCAGCACTGGCCTGTGATCTGAATGCAGGTTAGCTCTGCAATTTTTTTTTCTATTTATGAAACTGCGCGATATGACTCCTGGCGATTTTCTCTATTGATGCATGACTAAGACACACGCACGCGGCCTTCTAACCAGTACAGTTATGCAATTTTTAGTTGCCGTTAGACTGGATGGTCTAGCCTTTTGATCCATGTTTAGAGATTATTTCCTCACTCACAATGAAAAAATCGCCCTGTGAAAATAGCAAACATTTAATAAAATTTTAAAAAATTAATAAATTTCAAGAAAAATAAAATAATTAATTTTAACTCCTGTTATTTGCATTTTGATTGTTACATATAGCACATTGGGAAAACAAATTCCAGACAAGTCATTGCAATGATCTTTATCACACCCATTTAAATTTTTCAAAGGCGAGTGTGTTTATACATAAGATAATTTGGGTGCTTTTTCTTTTGAAGATTTTTTGTGACCAATATGTGGCTTGCATTTTTCATGAATTTCTTGTCCTGACAGTTGACCTTGTACTCTAATGGCTGTGGTTGGTTTAGGTCTGTGGAAGAAAGCTGAGACAAAGTTTTATTCAAGTTAACTTCACCATTATAAAGAGTTTGCTTTTATTATTATTCTGCACTGATAATAAAGAGTAGTTAGTTATTTCACTTTCATTTTTAGAATTTTTGGAAATACTTTGAGATTATGAGTTCTGTTTCTGTAAGAAAAATTGTGTCACATAGTGCAGCTTCTTTCTTGCTTTCTTGCTTTCTTTTCTTTCTTTCTTTCTTTCTTTCTTTCTTTCTTTCTTTCTTTCTTTCTTTCTTTCTTTCTTTCTTTCTTTCAGTCTTTCTTTCTTTCAGCCTTTCTTTTTTTCTTTCTTTCTTTCTTTCTATCTTTTCTTTCTTTCTTTCTTTCTTTCTTTCTTTCTTTCTTTCTTTCTTTCTTTCTTTCTTTCTTTCAGCCTTTCTTTCTTTCTTTCAGCCTTTCTTTTTTTCCTACTGCATTTATTCAAGCCTCTCTCTCTCTCTCTCTCTCTCTCTCTCTCTCTCTCTCTCTCTCTCTGTGTGTGTGTGTGTGAGTGTGTGTAAAGGACAGTTGTGTAAAATAGAATATTAGAAAACTGGTGAAACTTTCTAATAGCAACCAAATAAAAGACCTATTGCTCTCAGATAAATAAAATAATAAAAGTAATAATAATAATTTACTCTCAAACGAAGGAAAGGTCGAATATACAGAATAAAATAAAACCTAATGAACAGTTTCCCAACCTTTTGACCTCAAATACAGAATGAAGATGATGATGTTTATGATTATCAATGAAATCAACAGCACAAGGACAGCGATGAAAGCTTCAAAGGGTATGTCCGGTCCTGCAAAGTAACCATACAAATTCGTACAACAGATTGTGTCTATATTAGATTAGAGATTTAATATATTAAAATAAAATAAGTAAGTAAATATGCTCTAATTAATCAAAAGTAAAAGCTGCTTTTTAGTTAATCATAATTATATTTATATATTTAAAAGTTAGATGCTAACAGTTAAAAGTTAATAATGAGGAGATAATAGTAGTGAATAAATAGAAATTAATAGTTATGAATAATGTGCATCAAAGCCAAAACTGCGAAACATTCTTTTTTTTTAAAAGCGGAAGAAATGAGATTAAATGTTTAAGGTAACTTAGCACCTTTGAGACTGCTTTATCATTCGTAAGCTTCACACGTGTTTCCTTTTTAATCAAGTCAGCACGACGTCAGCGTTCTAGAAATATTTTGTTTTAAACTCATTTTCTTTCACTTGAGGTAAACTGGGGTTTCTGAGTGTATGTTTTCCCCTGCTGTTAACGCTCAAATTTATTACAATTTCATCATGAAATCGGTACTTCCTACCACTAAGTTGTATATTTGAACTGCAGAAAACACATAATAGATGAAAAGATACGTTCAGGTCATGATTCTTGGATTCGATGTCTGCTAATAATTTGATCTGATATAAGGAAGGGGTTCCTTCTTGTTATTATTTGTACTATTTAGTGCAATTGGAGGATTCTGAAGCAAAGTGACAAGAGATTCGGCAATTAGAAAACTTTTTAACAAAAAAGACAAAGAACTTTGTTTCCCAGGACACTATTCAAGTTGCGATTAATTGAGACAGAAACGGAGGGGGGAATTTACACACTGTTACAGATGGATAGATAGATTTTATTGAATAGATTAGATTTAGACAGACAGACAGAGATAGATAAGATTTTATTAGAATAGATAGATAGATAGATAGATAGATAGATAGATAGATAGATAGATAGATAGATAGATAGATAGATAGATAGATAGATAGATAGATAGATGCTCACAGACAGACAGACCCAGGACAGTTAAGAGAAAGAGAATCCAAGCAGAAGAAGGGGATGGTGAATTACAGACTAAAAGATTACCGGAAGTCAAAGTGCTGGATTGGACAATGGAATCCTTCACGTGTTCTAAATTTGTTAGTTAAAAATGTAATAATTAATGTCCTGTGAAATTCATACATAAGTATTGCATCTTATGTTCATTTATGTGTGATTTTGAGGGAAATAATTTAACTCTTGCTATGCGAAATTGTGATTCTTTCCTCTTTCTTTCTTTGTTCCTTTATTTATTTTTTATTTGCTTTATTCTTTCCTCCTTTCTGGGTATATATCTGTTCTTTCTTTCTTACTTTCTTTCTTTCTTTCTTTCTTTCTTTCTTTCTTTCTTTCTTTCTTTCTTTCCTTCTTTCTTTCTTTCTTTCTTTCTTTTCTTTTCTTTCTTTCTTTCTTTCTGTACACTGATCAAAAATATTAATTTAATATAGTTTCAAGAAAAACATTATTCTCTTTTTCAAGAAAAAACCAAAACAGGTTTTTATTTTTTATCTTAACCACAAATAAACATTAATGCATTTCATTTTTTAATTTTTTTTACTGTACAATGGATTGTAGAGTAAATAATCCTATAACCAGTTTATTCATTCAAGAGTGTATTACAGATAGAATCAAGAATTAGAAAAGTATGAAAAGGTTTAAATACAATAGAAACTTTAATAGCTAGTTTTATTTTTTCAGCCTTAAATTTCCCGGGAAGTTGCATTAATTATTATATTATATCATACTGTAGGGTATCTATTTTATTTTAGTGTATTATATCATATAATAAAACATAAAATCATATTTAATTTTTAAATCATATCTAATGTATTATGTCATATTATATCATACCATCATAAATATCGTATCATGTCATGCCATTTCACGACACATCACATCACATTTAATATCATTTTATCTAATATCATGTCATACATAAAACAAATCGAACTAAAGTAAGAAATGATTCTTTGAAGGCTGATAAATTGTCCGGTACGAAAATTTAATTAAAAAGAAAACAGTTTGGCTCAATTTTACGTGTCCTCAATATATATGTGAAATTAGTGAACAATCCTCTGTCGTCACGCACACATACACACTGTCAAAAACAGGTATTGGAGAATATATCTTACCTGGTATCGTCACAGATACTGTAGTGGCTGTTGTAGTGGTGGTTGTCTCTGAAATGAGGCAGAGTTAGTGTTTTTACAAATAAATCTTAATATACGTTGAACTTAATGTTTGTATTTTACGTTAGGTATGCGTTGAACTTAATGTTTGTATTTTACGTTAGGTATGCGTTGAACTTAATGTTTGTATTTTACGTTAGGTATGCGTTGAACTTAATGTTTGCATTTTACGTTAGGTATGCGTTGAAATAATGTTTGTATTTTACGTTAGGTATGCGTTGAAATAATGTTTGTTATATTATGTTATGTATGTAAGTTTAATAAAGAAGAATAAAACTGTAATTTTAATAATGAACTACAATGAAAATTCCAATTAAATTCGCGAAACTACCGGCCAGAAAAATATCTTATGCAGCTTTAACATAATTATTTAGTAATCTGTTTACATTTTTCATTACACGTTTACTTACTTTCTTTGACTACATATGTATTTGTTTTCTATGATTACAAATTTACTTACTTCCTATAATGAGACATGTTCTTACTTTCTATAATGACACATGTTCTTACTTTCTATAATGACACAGACACTCGTGCATACTTTCTATAATTACAGACCCAGGACAGTTAAGAGAAAGAGAATCCGAGAAGAAAAAGGGGATGGTGAATTAGAGACTAAAAGATTACCGGAAGTCAAAGTGCTGGATTGGACAATGGAATCCTTCACGTGTTCTAAATTTGTCAGTTAAAAATGTAATAATTAATGTCATGTGAAATTCATACATAAGTATTGCATCTTATGTTCATTTGTGTGTGATTTTGAGGGAAATAATTTAACTCTTTCTATTCGAAATTGTGATTCTTTCCTCTTTCTTTCTTTGTTCCTTTATTTATTTTTTATTTGCTTTATTCTTTCCTCCTTTCTGGGTATATATGTGTTCTTTCTTTCTTTCTGTACACTGATCAAAAATATTAATTTAATATAGTTTCAAGAAAAACATTATTCTGTTTTTCAAGAAAAAAACCAAAACAGGTTTTTATTTTTTATCTTAACCACAAATAAACACTAATGCATTTCATTTTTTAATTTTTTTTACTGTACAAGGGATTGTAGAGTAAATAATCCTATAACCAGTTTATTCATTCAAGAGTGTATTACAAATAGAATGAAGAATTATAAAAGTATGAAAAGGTTTAAATACAATAGAAACTTTAATAGCTAGTTTTATTTTTTCAGCCTTAAATTTCCCGGGAAGTTGCATTAATTATTATATTATATCATACTGTAGGGTATCTATTTTATTTTAGTGTATTATATCATATTATAAACATAAAATCATATCTAATGTATTATGTCATATTATATCATACCTTCATAAATATCGTATCATGTCATGCCATTTCACGACACATCACATCACATTTAATATCATTTTATCTAATATCATGTCATACATAAAACAAATCGAACTAAAGTAAGAAATGATTCTTTGAAGGCTGATATATTGTCCGGTACGAAATTTAATTAAAAAGAAAACAGTTTGGCTCAATTTTACGTGTCCTCAATATATATGTGAAATTAGTGAACAATCCTCTGTCGTCACGCACACATACACACTGTCAAAAACAGGTATTGGAGAATATATCTTACCTGGTATCGTCACTGTAGTGGCTGTTGTCTCTGAAATGAGGCAGAGTTAGTGTTCTTACAAATAAATCTTAATGTTTTCTATGATACGTTAGGTATACGTTGAACTTAATATTTGTATTTTACGTTAGGTATGCGTTGAACTTAATGTTTGTATTTTACGTTAGGTATGCGTTGAACTTAATGTTTGTATATTACGTTAGGTATGCGTTGAACTTAATGTTTGTATTTTATGTTAGGTATGCGTTAAATAATATTTGTTATATTATGTTATGTATGTAAATTTAATAAAGAAGAATAAAACTGATTTTAATAATGAACTACAATGAAAATTCCAATTAAATCCGCGAAACTACCGGCCAGAAAAAAATCATATGCAGCTTTAACATAATTATTTAGTAATCTGTTTACATTTTTCATTACACGTTTACTTACTTTCTTTGACTACATATGTATTTGTTTTCTATGATTACAAATTTACTTACTTCCTATAATGAGACATGTTCTTACTTTCTATAATGACACATGTTCTTATTTTCTATAATGACACTGACACTCGTGCATACTTTCTATAATTACACGCGCATTTACTTTCTATGATTGCATGCTTACTTACTTTCTATTATTATATGATACTTACTTTCTATGATTACACACTTACTTTCTATAATGACATGTGCACTTACTTTCTATAATGACACGTGTACTTACTTTCTATAATGACACGTGTACTTACTTTCTATAATGACACGTGTACTTACTTTCTATAATGACACGTGTACTTACTTTCTATAATGACACATGTACTTACTTTCTATAATGACACGTGTACTTACTTTCTATAATGACACGTGTACTTACTTTCTATAATGACACATGTACTTACTTTCTATAATGACACGTGTACTTACTTTCTATAATGACACGTGTACTTACTTTCTATAATGACACATGTACTTACTTTCTATAATGACACGTGTACTTACTTTCTATAATGACACGTGTACTTACTTTCTATAATGACACGTGTACTTACTTTCTATAATGACACGTGTACTTACTTTCTATAATGACACATGTACTTACTTTCTATAATGACACGTGTAGAGTACGAGGTCGTATGTGGTCTCCCATCATCAGTGATTTGCGTCACGTTGCATCCATAGTCACGTCTCTCCCCTTCCATCATAGTCAGGATGAAGATTTTTATCGTGACAGAGCTGCTTTTGTCATCAACAGAACAGTAAGAAAAGTCTGAGACTGAGCGGCAAATGTTGATGTTCTTCACATAGCTCGCTGTGACGATGTCAGTCAGTTTCTCGTAAACGTTCATCGAGAAGAGCTGAGCCACTGGCCCACTGCTGCATACCACCACAACAGGGGGAAACTCGGTTACTTTCATCAGCTGGAAGCTCATACCAACTGAAAAGAAGAACGAGAAAAATACATTAATAGGTGTCCATCTTGAAATGTAATATCCATATATTACCGCTGCCACATTCATTTGCCCTCCTACCTCACTCACACTCACGCTTGATCTACATCTACATGTAGTAGGTCCATCTTTCCATTTGCTCCAATCAATTTTACGGTAAGGAACTTCAGCAAGAAAGATAATCCTATGATACACAGGCTCTAACAACCCTGGCTAAATTTAGCCTTGAGCATAGAAAACTGCTGGTCTCTGTAAATCTGACAGAATAATGTGGCATCAAAGACTTAGGTTTCCATTGAGGAACATTCGATTCAGGATCTCATTGATTGCAGTGACAAATCAGATCAAACAAAAATTGACCGAGTTAGGTGTTTTGTTGCTTTTATGTACAAATATGCTATGTGTTTCTTGTATGTACAAATATGCTATGTGTTGCTTGTATGTACAAGTATGCTATTTTGTTGCTTCGATATGAACATTTATTGTTAAAACTTTCTTAACACAGCTGTATTGTGATATTTTGTAGTTGTCACCACCATTATAATTAACGTTTGGGACTTGTATTGGGTTATCACTCCCATATTTGTGCCAGTATAATTTGATTATTATTCGATTTTCATGGTTATTACCCTTTATCATTATTGTCATAAGTCTATTTTATATTCATATAATTTTGGGGTTTTCACGCACATAATATTATTGGTGCAGATGCACATTTGATTGTTGCAGGATTATCACTGCTGTTTATATGTTGATTTTTATTACTTTTTTTGTTTATTCATCATTTCAATGCTCTGGTTCCCCATCCCATGAATGTTATGTGTGGATGCTTCTGGGTGAATGACTAACAGCCGTGCTAAAGTAGGCTTGCATTGATTGAATAAATTCTTGTTAATTCTTTATCAAGAGTTTGGTTTTCTTTGCTGTGAGAAAGTGCATTAGTGCTCTTGTTTGTCTGTTCATCCCATTTGTCCCTCATACTCTCATTCATACCCGCATGCTCACACTCACAGCCTACCTTCACATTTTACCCCACACTCAGAATAAATTCCCCCACACACACACACACAAGAACATTGTGGTGTCTGTGTGCGAGAGTTGGTTCATTTTTTTCATCTTTTCACTCGGTGTGTCGTCGGCATCACTGCTGACCCCCCATCCAGGAAGGAAAGCCCTGACAAATGTGTTCAGTAATTGTAAAATATATTCTGAAGAGTTAAGAAAAGGAGTAGTCAATGCCTGCCCATTTGAAATTCTATTTGAAAAATTATTGCTGTGTTTCTACAGCCATTGGCTAACTCGCTTTGGTACTTTACATCTACCTTAGTGCACCTGTTTTCACCTGGACACAGCACACTGCTTTCTGAAATCACGAAGCCAGCCAGCATGCATTGTTTGCAAACCAAAAGGCCAGCCACAAAGTCATGATTTCAACTACCACAGTGGGAAAGAGAGACAAAACCCCACAATGACCCATTTTCACGAAACTATCTGACTCCTTCTGCCTTGTGATGTACCTTGTTCATGTTGTGTGAACGTAAATCAACTGAAATAACTTTATTAACAGATACTGTTGTTGATTCCAAGAACACTATCATAAACAGTTAATAAGAGACCTTTTTAAGGTCCATAATGAACTATCCATAAGTATATGTTCGTTTGTGCATTTTTCTGTGATTTCATTGTATATGTCATCACTTATATTTGATCAACATCGAATTGCGGTGTTGTGTGTAGTTAATTGTTTTGTTAATAAATTCTATTTCTTTATTTGTCAACAACTTCAACTCGTGCTATAGTATAACTGGGTTAAAAGATTAGTGGGGGGGGGGCTTAATAAGTAATAAGATTCTACAACTACTGCTGCTGCTACTACTGCTGCAAGTACTACCACAGTTACTACTATTTCTGCTACTACTGTTACTGTTACTGCCACTACTACTGCAACTACTACCACAGTTACTACTATTTCTACTACTATTATTGCTGCTACTACTTGTACTTTTGCTGCAGCTACTACTGCTGCTGCTGCTACTACTACTACTACTACTACTACTACTACAGCTGCTCTATTACTTCTGCTACTCCTGCTGCTACTAATATTACTTCTACAACTACTACTACTGCTGCTATAACTACTACTACTACTACTACTACTACTGTTGTTGCTGTTGTTGCTGTTATTGCTACTACTTCTACAACTACTACTACTGCTGTTACAACTACTACCACAGCTGCTACTACTACTACTACTACAACTACTGTTATTGCTGCTGCTACTGTTACTGCTATTGTTACTGCTTCTACTATTGTTGCTACAACTACTACTAGAGCTGATACTACTAATGCTGCTACGACTACTGATTGTGCTGCTCTACTGCAACTATTACTGTTGGCTTTTACTACTACAACTGCTGCTATAAGTACTACTACTAAGAAGATGAGGAAGTGTAATTAATGATCACTCTATTATTATTATTGTTGTTGTTGTTGTTGTTCTTATTATTGTTATTTTCATTTCAACTTTGGGTTTCTCTTTCTATACCATAACAGCTTGCTCACAGTAAAACTTACACATGACAATGCTTACTGCGCAAATAACTCACCATCATGGTTGTTTTGTGAAAAACTCGTAAGTATATGAAGACACATGACCAACGGCAATAATGCACTTTTTTGACTCCTCATCTTTGCTCACGTGGTCAGAACTGAAATGAACACATTATATCGAATGTATGAAATTTATATTTAAAACAATTATTATTTTTAAAATTTATAATCACTTTTAATGAACGCTGCATTCAAGGGTAGAAATTTATGCTTTTCGCTTCGAGATTGATTGCATATCAGTGTCTAAAATAAATTAGGATAACACATTATAAATGACGAAAACCCATTATAAATTCATAATATATATTAATAATTAATTGCTTGTTTATAGCCATATGTTAGTTGCCATCCAGATCAATATTTAGCAGCAGTATCCAGAACTGCAGTGAACAACAGTGCCATTGCTAGTCTGAATAAAAATACCCAGCCCTTCAGTGCCCATATCTTCTGAACAATAGCCCTTTGGCCTTCAGAAACAAAAGTGCACATCCCTACAGTGAACATCTGTGCAGTACCTAGTCGTACATGAACAACATAGCCACCCTATAGTGAACAACGTCTATGCTGATGTACAGAACAGTAAAAGCGTTGATCTCAGATCTAGAATGCAACCGTTGCCATTTTTTAGTCAAGGAAGAAGCGAGCATATCTATAAATTGGTGAAGAAGTTTCGCTCGACAAACGCAGCTTGATTATGTACTTTACAGTGGAACACACGCATAAACACAGACACACAACACAGACACACAACACAGACACACAACAGAAAGATTTTTGTGTAATCGACGCACCCGCGCCTACGCGCGCGCACGCACACATACTCACTCACTCACTCACACTCACACACACACACACACACACACACACACACACACACACACACACACGCGCGTATAGTGTTGTCTCTTCCCCACATCTTAACACTCCACAGTATCATTCATACCGCAACTACCCAAATCATCTAATAAGGAAGAAGGACTAATACAAAACTTAGAAACTGTACTAACAAATAATAACCATTCACTAACAATCACTAAAATTAAAAGACTTAACTACTCAGCACTATTCGTAATTCACACCTCTAACCAACCCCCACCCCCAAAGCTATTTTAGGAGGAGAAACCCTCAAATCAATTCCAGTTTTCTTTTGTAAAACCTGTCTTCAGTTAGGACACGCGACACAGGACTGTACAACAGAAACAGTCTGCCCTTACTGCCCAAATCCACATATGTACAAAGACTGCCCATTCCAAAACAAACCAACACATAAACCCTGTATTTGATGCAAAAGTAAGAAACACATAAGCCAAAACATAGATTGCCCCTCAATCTCAAACCACTACTTCCAAAACAAAACAAAAAACACCTCAAAACCCACTTCACCATGGAACACAAACACTATCAGCAAAATCACACTTTTGCTCTCCCCACGCCTTAGCACTCTCTCCTCGCTCACTCCAGAGAAACCTCCCCCTCAACCTGCCAGACGACAGGATAAAACCATACCCAAAGAAACAAAATCGACCAAATTAAACAAATCAAACACACCACAGAACAAAATCTTAAGCGATTAATAAAAGAATTATTTGAACCTATACTCACCCTCATCAGTCCAACAACCACCCACAAATATCAAGAAAAATACACCCAAAATACAGAAATAAACACCAATTCAACTACTCATCTATTTGCTTGGGAAAAAGTTGAATTAAAAACACAAAACCCCACAACACCAAGAACACAATTAAAACCAAAGACATTTCAAAGCAGAGTAAAAACAACAACAGCACACAAGAACCCCAATCAAATAAAAAACAAGAACAGATGAGGTCTGTACACCAAATAGGAACCACAGACTCTGAAACCACAATCACATTGCTCTTACTATCACATAAACCATCAAATATAACTAAGAAATCCAAAAAAAACAACAAAATCAACAAAATACAAAGAACCTGTCACACACACAAAAGCAAAAACATTAAGAGAAGGGATAACAGTAATCATTTCTACACCATTTAGCCCAATAACCTCCCTAAAAAATCTAGAAAAACACAACCAAAACACACAAACAAAAATTACTTCACTCAGCACCACACCAGCCCAAGCAGAAAATAATAACAAGCCCCGACATCTCAATCACATTACCCACAAAAACAAACATCACACAAATCACCCCAAAACCGATCATTTTCCCCCAAAATAGCACTCTCAACCCCTTAGCAACCGATTTCCACCCATTACCAATTACAACAATAAACACTACACCAACCCATTGGACACGTAAAATCATTCTAACCACCCCCACTCACACAATCAATACACTATACCCATTGTATAAAAGTAATGTCTACCAAATTCAAAAATCAAATACGCAATCACACATAAATACCACACAAAAAAAAACTCACTTCCCACCCGAACAACAAACAACGATCTTCTAAGAAAAGTTAACATAGACAACAAAAACCAAGCATACACATTTACCAACTGCTCCCTAGACCCAGATGAAACAAATAACCAAACAAACAGTAATAATAATAATAATAAAACAATCATCACTACAGACGATCACAACCATAATATTGAGGAAATAATAGAACCCTCATTTCTCCCCCTACCCACACCACCTCACAGACGAACAATACTCCCTAGACAACTAGCTATCAGATACAGACCACCAAATAAAGAAATTAATGACAAAAAATATATATATCAGTCCTATTTGGTGTGAAGTGAGGAGGTTTGTTTACTCGTTTGCACATGACAAGCTAAATATAATCTGTCACGTGAGAGTCTTTGTTGTTGTTTGATTCTGATTTCATTTTCGCTTCCTGATTTCGTTGGATATCGCCTTGACATTTTGTACTCAGCTCTACACCTATACTCTAGAGTGAAGAATTAGAGCAATACAAATGTGGAGAGTGAATGGGTTGAACAGAATTTCGTAGAGCAATTGTGCCTGGGCAGTAGACTACTATTTTCGATTTTCAACTACCCCAAACTTTTGAAGTCTAGTAACAAAGTAAGCGTGACCAGCAACCCACACCACCCAGCTGTATAGTTCCAGTTTATGGATTGGAAACAATTCTACCCACCTTAGGAAAAATAACGAAAACTCAGTGGTGTCTAATCTTTCCCCACATCACCCTACACCCCCCCCCCAAACTTTCATTTCTGCTCTTACAAAATGACATATTCCGTTTTGTTTCTGGACCGCTAGTTAAAACTGATCACCGCCTAGTGTTGTGACGACATGTCTGCAAGTGCCGTCGATTATAATGAGTAGCATAGAAATGTATGACAAAATACGCCAAGCGAGACAAAATTCGTGACAAGTGTTTATCGAACTTCCTTCGGGGTGGATGTATTTGGGGGTGGTGCTGTATGGTTGGTAGTGGCGCGGTGTAGTTGGTGGTGGTGTGGTGTGAAGAATCAAAGAGAGTTCGTACACTTCGTAAGTCTATCCCACTGATCAATCTGTGTCGAATACTAAAAGAACAAGGAAAGAAATAGGGTGTGTCGAATACTAAAAGAACAAGGAAAGAAATAGGGTGGAAATTGCCTAAATAAATATACAATTTAAAAATACATACACACATTTGTACGCACGCATACATACATAAATGCAAACACATACACTCATAAATGCCCACATACACTTACAAAAGCACATAATTATACTCATAATGCCAACATACCTACATTTACAAACACATACATGAAAGCGTACATGCACATACACATTCTTGCAAGTTTTGCAATCCGGCACAAGTGCTTAGGTCCTCAAAAGGAAAAAGAAACATATAAAGCCTACATTGAAACTTACATATACATACAGATAAAGGCACTGGCAAACATACATAAATACTCACATATATACACATATAAACTCACATACACATATTGCACCACATATATATATATATAATTATAAATTCAAATGCATACGTATAGAAACTCACTGACAAGCATACGCTTAAACACTCACCTAGATAGGTATTAATAGCATAAAACTACAAAACATGAAGTGGCATGAATAGCCTACGAGTAGACGACACTCACATAGAAATTGCTGCCCCTGTTTCCTAGCCTGGTAAACGATTGGACTGTTGCCAGCGCTTACGTCATTGTATGACTGCCGTCGTAAAAAGCACTAGAACTTTATAGTTATTTTGAAAAGTTGATAGCTTTGAGTGTCCAGAATGATGATGCATTGTTTCGTCAAATTACAAATGTCTGTAAATGCTGTGGCGTGTACACTTGAATTGTGGAAAGAAAGAAAGACGAGAAAAGTGACACATTTTGCCTTAATTAATCCTCACTTTATTACTAAAAATTTAGCCCGATCTTCCAGTCACAGTAAAACGGGTACAGAGAAATAACATCCCGAACATCTAGCCCTATGCTTAAACATATAACAATTAGTCTAACTCCCAAACCTCCAAAATTACCCCCTTTTTGAATGAAGTTCTTATGACACATATATACATAGCACGGACGAGATAAAAGTATAAATCAATTATAGCATAGTGATCCATAGAGCAAATTAAAAAATATAAGATTTAAAAAGTTTCTTTGTGACCAGTGGAGATACAGCCACTTTAAAATGATAATTATTGTTTTAATTTCTCATGTAGGCATATATTATTATTAGCTCTCATGTATCTTTTAGTTTATCCAATGTGCATATGTAAGATTTGAAATGCTGAACTTGGCATTTTTGCTAGTGAATTTTGTTGTTTAGTGTGAAATTTTGTTATATTCTATTATTACCAATTTCTTATACAACACAAGCTGAAAACATAATGGGTTTGTCACTTTAGTGCTACTTTATTTGCTTAATACAATGCAAAAATCTTATTATTTATATATTTTTTTATTAGTGTATTTAACTATTTACTGAATAACTGAATATAAGGTAGTTGTCTTATTTCAGTGATAGTATGTTCTATTATTTTTTAACAACTTTCCTAATCCATGCTCATTTTGTAGCTATATAAGCTGTAGGCTATTAACTGTTTATAATACTGCCCTGTAACTTTCAGTTATACATTATGAACATGTTAACTATTATTATCACTATTCAAACAGTTTTGTTAAATGGAAACAGTAAATATTCAGTTTTTCAATTGACATATCTTTCTTCAGTTTCTTGGACTTCAGTATTATTACTACTATTAGAAATTATTGATCAAGATGAAACGTACATTTGTAAAACTTGATTGCTTATTGACCACATTGAAATAATGCAAATTTGTATAGATTGATTGCTTATTGACCAGACTGTCAGAATGTACATTTAACTTGATTGCTAATTAACCTGGCTGAAAGAACAGGGCACAATGTACATTTGTATTGTTTTATTGAGTTATTAACTAGACAGAAATAATGTATATTTATTAATAAACTGGATTGCTTATGCACCAAACTGTTGCAATGTACACTTGTAAAGCTTCACTGCTTATTGACCAGACATGGAGTGTTTAAGTACACTTATATCCTAACGCTGACAACCCTAAACCAGAGATACATCTTGGCTACGGCTATAAAAGAAATGTAGTTAAAAATCCTACCATTGGCAATCCTGTACCAGACACACATCTTGGCTAAGGCTATAAAAGAAATGTAGCTAAAAATCCTACCATTGGCAATCCTGTACCAGACACACATCTTGGCTAAGGCTATAAAAGAAATGTAGTTAAAAATCCTACCATTGGCAATCCTGTACCAGACACACATCTTGGCTAATATAAAAGAAATGTAGTTAAAAATCCTACCATTGGCAATCCTGTACCAGAGTTATATCGTAATAGTGAAAGAAAGGCAGTTAAAACGCGTCTGATGCAAATTCATACGCAAACATACCAGTCGAAGTTGTAAAAAGAAAGTCAACTTCTACACTGTAGTTTTATTTTACTACAAAACTATACTTCTAACCTCTACACTGTATTTTTATTTTACTACAAAACTATACTTCTAACCTCTACACTGTATTTTTATTTTACTGCAAAACTATGCTTCAACTAAAACTCAAGTCCATTTACAACCTAACCTAAACTATCCACCTTAACTATAGGCCCTAAGACCTAGACCTGGGGTTCATAACTGGGGTCCATGAATGGGCTTCAAGGGGTCCGTGAAAGTCACATATTCACTATATTTTTATATTTTGCTTATGTGAGTTCTTCTAGGGAGGGTACCCATAGATTTCACCAGATTTTCAAAGGGGTCCGTGACGCAGAGTAATCCTTTTCTGTCTAGATGGATGTTCCTTTGCTTCTCTTCTGTCTGTGTTGCTCTCGGAGTCTGTCTCTGTGTCTTTTGTGTGTCTCTCTCTTCTGTCTGTGTTGCTCTCGGAGTCTCAGTCTCTGTGTCATTTGTGTGTCTCTCTCTTCTGTCTATGTTGCTCTCGGAGTCCCTGTCTCTGTGTCATTTTCTATCTGTGTTGCTCTCGGAGTCCTTGTCTCTGTGTCATTTATGTGTCTCTGAGATGTTATCCTCCCATCTTTTCCTCTGTCTTCCTATCCTTCGCCCTCCTTGCACAGTACCTTGCATGATTGTCTTGGCAAGCTCTGTTGATCGTGTGACATGCCCATACCATTTCATTTTGCGTTTTTTCACAATGGTCAATAGCTCTTCATAGGGCCCAAATGCTTGTCTAATTCTTTTTCCCATTTCCTCATTCGTGACATGATCTCTATGCGAAATGCCAAGCAACTTTTGAAAGCATCTCATTTCAGTAGCTTGTATCCTCCTTTCGAAAGGTCCTGTGAGGGTCCATGACTCAAAGGCATATAAAACACAGATACAACCAAGGGGGGGGGGGAGAGAGAGAGAGAGAGAGAGAGAGTCAAACTACGAGTACATTATTATTTGCTTGTTGGTTGCATGCTTTGCAATATATAACTTCAGAATATATAACTGCCGAAATGTACGTTGAGCAAGGGAATCATTAAAAAAAAATTCTGTGTGAAATATCGTGTACATTTATTGCGTACTATTTTTCCTGGACTAAAACTTTGTTAATGATACATTTACCACACAAAATATGAGCATCAGGTCGCTGTATTTTTCTGTTCACGAGTCCTTAAACATTTAATTTTATTTTTTATAGTAAAAAATTTACACCTAGTTAGCTGTCTGGCAGAGCTCAGAGACGCATTGTCATTGTTTCGACCTCTGCTCGAGGTCGTGTTGCACGTGAAGAGCGCTCTTTGAAAAGACGTGTCAAACTTAGCCGCGTGACAGGACTTGCACCCAGTGTATCGTTAGTCAGAGAGATCATAATTCAGAATAGGAACCCTGACTGGTCTGAGCTCTTCTTGTAAACGTACCATCTTTGGCAAAACCGGACACAGTTCATAATAAAATGGTCTCGTTGCAATGAATCATATTCTTCACTTAATCATTTGGAACTTCTAAAGGGAAACCTAACATTCAAAATAATTTGGATGATGTGTTTTGCATTTGAACACTTTACTGCCATTCCATTTTTCATCATGTTTGACCATTTATTTGTCTTTGTAAGGTCCAAATTAAAACAGAATCTGAAACGATTGTGTGAAATGTCCAAACCTAACTTCTAGATGAAGAAATGAATTGTTAACAAAGTACAGTTTATCATATTAATTACATGAAAAGATTTGCTAGAGGTACGGGAGGATTCAAATTTAATACAGAAAAATAAATTAAGAAATAAACAATATATTACAACTTTAATGCTGACTCAGAAGAGGATTGGCTAGTTAGTCTCAAATTAAACTTTTAACCAGAAATTATGCATATGGCCCCTTACTGATGCATTTGGATTTTCTGTTCTGCTGCACATTTAGATCCCCACTCAAATATTTGGCCCTTATATCCTCAGCATATTTGTTCATCATTTACTCATCTAGACCTTCTGTTTTGCAGCATACTTGTTTATCATTTACTCATCTAGACTTTCTGTTTTGCAACACTTCCAGAGATGCCACACCCCTAAAAAATGTTACTTTATAAGCGTAATCCACTTTTAATAGATAAAAAATATACGGGGTAGCTTTTTCCAATACTGCATCCAGTAATGTACTCCCAAATGTCTCCTGGCTGACCACTTTTAATAGAAAAAAGTATATGGGATGGCTCTTTCTATATTGCATCCAATAATGTGCTCCCAAATGTCTCCTGGCTGACCACTTTCTCAACTGAATCCTTTATTTTGAATTTTAAATTATTATATTTTTTCATTTATTCATTTTACATTGACTGCTTTATTTTTTAAAGTCAGTGTGAAAATACGTGTTCTAATAAATTGTACCATTACATTCTTAAAAACTTAAAATTAATGCTTTTTAAAAGTATAAATTTACTAAAAAGTCTGTTTTATTAAATATCAATCAAAATTTTTACTGATTAGATGTTTGTATTGTTTCATTCTTAATTTTAACTGTATGATATAATTTGTTATTCTGAGTTTTACACGCTGAACAGGGTAGCAAAATTTGATTCTACCCAAATTATTTTTTAAAATATATTTTAAAAACATTTTAGTAAAGTCTTGGGGCGCAACAAAAAATCTTGCACAGGGTGCTGGTGGACTGGGGGCTGGCCTTACTCTGATTTCATTTACGGAAGTATTCTGTTTATACATTTTCAGAGAGTAGTCTAATTTAATTAACTTAAAATAGTATTAAAAAAATAAATGTTAAGCTTATAAAGGCAATATACTATTTACTCTAAACATTTTGAAATTTTCGCACAATCAAGATCGTGTGGTGTGAAATAGTGTTTTCTGAATTATGACCGGTTTCGGTAAAGATACAAGAAAATAGCCTATTATATAAGTCATATCTTGACCGGAAGTCTTTTGCTGCCCATGAGGATGGTGAGTTTTTTGTATTGAAAATCTCTTATAATTATTATTGATAACGTCTACTGACCTGAATATGAACATTTTTCAGTCAAATAATACTGATATATAAAAACGGCATAACCATTAAGTCTAACATTTAAGTGTTTAATTTCGTTATTTCTATGTTGTATTATACTCAAAGTCTATATCCATCAACACCCTAAATTGTTACCGCGGTAAAATAGGATTTAGTGTCGGTTATTATTTGTCTGTGCTGCACAGCACGGGAGACAATTCGGCACCAGTCTTGGGTTATTTACTTCATATTTACATGAGTTCGTATATTGGAGTAATTTCCATTGAGATAACATTTTCAAGAACTTGATAATCACTTTGGCTGACAATCATGAATAAAATGTACTTTTTGTAAATGTTTCTTTTACTAACTACTCTTTATCTATATTAATAACTATTCTAATAATAACCGACACTAAAAACATAGTTTACCGTTACTAGTATTGCTAAAATGCTAGATACAAAACGAGCCCCGAATCTGTAACTAGTGTAAGGAAACTAAATAAATAAAAATACTAATCATTGTAGTATAAATATCATACACACTTAGCTGTAAAGAAACTAAATTACTATGAATACTGTACATAGTAAACAAAATAATTTTAAATACCGTACATAGTAGTATAAATTAAACCATTTTAAATATCGTACATAGTAGTATAAATATGATTCTCACTTAGCTGTAAAGAAACTAAATCATTTTAAATACCGTACATAGTAGTATAAATATGATTCTCACTTAGCTGTAAAGAAACTAAATCATTTTAAATACTGTTCATAGTAGTATAAATATGATTCTCACTTAGCTGTAAAGAAACTAAATCATTTTAAATACCATACATAGTATTATAAATATGATTCTCACTGAACTGAAATTGTATGAACACTGCAGCCTTGTTTCAGTATACTAATGTAATTCTAAGCTGTATATTGTCATGTTTTATGTTCCATGCAGCAAACATTACAGTTGTAACTCACTAAAATATTTAAGTTTTGACTGACAATACACTAAATCTGTCAAACTGTCAATGTAACAAAAAATTTCCTCCCTAAATAATATTAAAAATATAGTTTGAAGTTTTACTGAAAATGACAAAATGCCACTGAAACCTATGTTTTCTTTTTTTCTAAACATTGGCATAAGAGAAAAGTCTTTTTTGCTCATTGTTATAATATACAACTTGAATGTCACAATGTACATTTGTTTTCATTGATTGCTTATTGACCTAACTGAAATAATGTACATTTGTATAGCTTGATTGCTTATTGACCAGATTGTCACAATGTTCATTTGTGTTCATTTGATATTATATGATAAGCACAATTACTTATTGACTTGACTGAAATAATAGATATTTGTGTAGCTTGATTACTTATTGACCAGACTATCACAATATACATTTGTATAGCTTGATGCTTATTTAGTATTTAGTAGGCATAAATAATGTACATTACTATAGCTTGACTATCACAGTGTATATTTGAATAGCAAGATTGCTTATTGATCAAGATGAAATGTACATTTGTAAAACTTGATTGCTTATTGACCACATTGAAATAATGCACATTTGTATAGATTGATTGCTTATTGACCAGACTGTCAGAATGTACATTTAACTTGATTGCTAATTAACCTGGCTGAAAGAACAGGGCACAATGTACATTTGTATTGTTTTATTGAGTTATTAACTAGACAGAAATAATGTATATTTATTAATACACTGGATTGCTTATTCACCAAACTGTTGCAATGTACACTTGTAAAGCTTCACTGCGTATTGACCAGACTGTCACAATGTGTATTTGTCTAACTTGATTGTTTATTAACCAGAGAGAAATAATGGACACTATTATTATTTGAATTCTTATTGTCCTGTCTGAAATAATGTACATGTGTATAGCTTGACTTTTTATTGACCAGACTGTCACAATGTACATTTCCATAACTTGATTGCTTATTCAAGTTCTTGACAAGACTGAAATAATGGAAATTTATAAAGCTTGGTTGCTTATTGACCCAGACTGTTATATTGCACATTTGATAACTTGATTGATTTTTGATCAGACTGAAATAATGGACATTTGTATATCTTAATTGCTTATTGACCACACTGAAATATAACTTGATTGCTTATTGACCACACTGTCATAATGTACATTTGTATAACTTGATTGCTTATTGACCACGCTGAAATATAACTTGATTGCTTATTGACCAGACTATCACAATATACATTTGTATTGCTTTATTGCTGTTTGACAGACTGGAATAATTTTAGTAGAATTGTGATGTTTGAGTTTGTGCAACATCTTAATTATAAAGTTATATTTCTTATGTTTTGTATTAAACAGTTCGGCAATAATACAGCTCACCACTTGACCAATTGGTTTGTTTACATTATCAACAAATGGTTAAACACACACTAATACAATAAAAGGAAAAATTAAATAATAAAGAAATGATTGTACACACTCTTACAATAATTTAAGGAAAAAATGTAAAAAATTTGAAAAGTTAATAAATTGTAATTTGCATATCTAGGATATTTATATAAACAAGTATTGCCAGTCTTATGAAAATGCATTATCATATTTATTTAGTAGTGTTATTGCAGGCAGTAACTTTTACATATTTTTTATTACACGCACACACACACACACACCATATTTATCAGTGAATAGGAGTGATAGTGTATATCTGATTAAATGTGATTTTTCTTTGTATTATTTTTTTTTCTTGGATACAAAAATCTGCTTTGCTTCTGACTTACACTCTTGATACCTTTACATGTGACTGTGGACTTGTATATACTGACTTTTAAATTTATTTCTCTTTAACACATCTTCAAATATTTTTTTCAGAAAAGAATAATTGAAATTAATGAAATGTGTCCAAGTCAACAAACAGATAATACACATACATTTTCACTGAAGGATTAAGATAAATAGATACAAGTTTGCTTCCAGCCCTGAGTGATTGTGTTGTGTCATATGCTTCATCATTTGAACTGCCACTATTCTTGTCTTTCAACTTTACTTACCATTAGCAACCAAAACATTCAAGTTGAAATCCAATATTGCTGCCTAGCATTTATTTACTAAAACTAAATATTGTATCTCAACCACTCACTAATTCAAAATGGAAATCACCATTAAAAGCAAAGAATCTGGAAGACAAAATTCGTAATTTTTGCAAGATACATTTTCTTTTCTATGTAGAAAACAAACCTGCACCCTGGCAACAATGTGCTTGATAGGCATTAGGGATGATGCTTAGGAATGTGTATACATTTTTTAAAAAAATAGGTGCTAGCAGATGTTTCATGGTGAAGAGAGTGGTCACACAGTACATAAATGTCAAAATGCATTTCAGTACCAAGAGAAACAGGCACTTATTTGCAATGCAAAGTTCTTTTACAATAATAATTTTGTGTCCACTTTTAAAATGTTATTTATTTGCTTAGTGTTTGTAGTAAATTGTTTATAAGGATTTTTAAGATATTACTTTTCTTTTAATAGAATGGGTCTTTTTCTCATGGGTCATAACCATTTTGAATTTTGCTGTTTGATCAGTTCAGAAAGAATTTTTTTATACAGCTAGATATTTTAGTTCTCTCATATACAGAAGAAATAGCTATTCACCTGGTATGGAAGGTATTTTCAGATTCTGTAGCACAAGATGACTTAAAGAATTTATAAGTAAATAATTAGAGAAATAGACAGCCATGTGGTGGTGAATATATTTCATTAAGTCTGGATAATGGTAGTTTTGGATCTATTCAGAATTAATCTGAAAATATTAGGCTGTTTATGATCTCTAAAGATCATATAAAAACAACCAAAGTTTTCAAATATTTCTTGTTTGTTTGCTTTTTTTAAAATGATGAGGGCACCACATTTAAATTATCTCAACACAAGATATATCATAATATTTTAATATATTATTTCTGATCATAATGAAGTACACACTCAATTAAATGAGAAATCCGACATGCATGCATTAGCATTTTTAGTTTTGAAAATGTATCTGGTGAGTTAAAACATATTAGTAGATTGATTTAGTGAATTTTAGAATATTGGAATATGTACAATGAACATTATTTTATTTTTTAAATTGTAGAAGAGTCTAAAGGAAAGAGTTACTATACTTATTCACTGATTTTCCACCTTGCATCGTATGCAGATCTTGTCTTTATAAATTCTTAAATTTTCAACAATTTATAATAGATAAATCATTAAATGACTTTTATTGACAATACTTGTTATTGGATTTGCTGTTTTTGTTACAGCTGATAATTATAATTGATCTTTGTTCAAAAGCTTTTTGTTTTTAGTTCTTGTTTACTACTTTCCTCGTAGGAGCCACATTAGACATTTTCTTTTCTTTCGATGTTCTCAGTCTTGTATCGCTCCTGTGAGGATTTCCTCCCTTCTCTGGCATTCACAGATTTTTTCATTATAGGCTGGCTGTAATAATAGTTGTTTCATATTGTTGGCCATTCCACTTTAAGGTACACAAGATTTAAACTCATATACAAATGCATTTACTAATTCACTAAAAACATATTCTGCACAATTCTACACAATAACAACACATTAACAACACAATAACTACACAGTAACAACACAATAACAACACATTTATAAAGTACAAAATTACATGCACACAGTAAACCTATTTGGGCATGTTGTATACATACAAATTCACTTAATTATTACTCGTATTCCAACATTTTATTTTATTTTTATAAATTTTCAAAGTAATATCACCAATATTAAAATTATATATTTATATTAGTTATCAGCTTAAAACTTTTATGAATGATTTGAATATTATTTTAAGTTATTTCATTTTTAAGTTGGTATATGATTGTTCTTTGTAGAATTACAAAAAAACAATTCAGTGCTAAAGGTTAACAAAGAATCTTGTCTTCTAAGGTTTGAATTAATAACTAATTCTGTCATCTATATGACTTCAATCTAGTAGAAACATTTATCATTCAATATGATGACATTTGAAAGTTATTCAGTTAAATGCACATTCTATTGATATCACATTTTTTTTGAGTAGTTGTGGATTCAGAACATATTTTTTTGGCAAAATCAGTTATTGTAACCTGTTGATTTTCTCTCCTAATTAATAAACAATATTCTTGGTGCTCTGAGGAAGTTTAAAATATTAAATACATTTTTTAGTTATACTGAGAAATGTTACTGTAAAGTAGATTGATTTTTAATTTGTTATCGATTTTGCTCTTGTTAGAAATGAAAATGCATCTTAATTTAACTTCATTATGTTCAGGCTCTCGTCATCCTTGAACCTGTGACGTTTCTACCATACCCACATAAAGCCTTCAGCTTGGAAGATCACTGACAAAGGGGCGGACTAGTCCGAGTGACCGGCCCTCAATTCACGCTAGGACTCCTAGCTAGGTGGCTATGAATGCTAGGTGCAAAGGTCCTGTAGCCCTGGTGGATAGGGAGAGCCGGCAAAGCATCCACACTGTGTCTGAAGAGTTGTTGGCTGGGTATGTGTATGTAATTGAGGGGGCAGCCATTCCTCACCAAATTAAACTAAACACTTTTCATTGTGTAGGACAAATCAAAAGAATGTTGAATTCAAAATCAAATAACCTACCTTGCATGCACAAGACAGTTAGCAACTCTGGTTGCAGATTGTCTTGATTGAGTTAGTTATTTTTTAATGCCAGATTGAGAATAGCAACATGTTTAATGGAAACTTTTCATTGCAGAAAATATCTCAGTCATTGGCATTTAAAGTAGGCTAGTTCAAATTGCAAGCATGTGTAAGAGAAACATGCTATTGTTTAGGGTTAAGTCAGAATAACTGGCATTCATGCCTGCGTGCACACTAGATTCTAAAACTAGCAGGTGCATGTAAGAGAAATGCACCCAAATGTGCACCAAGCCTCATGGTAAGAGAACATGGGACAATCTGACCCAGCACACCTATTGTGCTGTTTGTTAAAAAATTCAAAAATATGATATGCTTGTAGCTGGGACCTACATTTTCATGCACATTTGATTCAAAAAGGTCAGTTGTCAGGCTTGTATAAAGTGTGCATTTGATCACGAGTGTTAGACTGTCCCCTGAAAGTGTGCATTGTTATGTACCTGTGGACTATATAACATTGCACAACATTTTGGCTTTTTGTGCACTGGATATAGAAGCATGCATGGCAGGCAGTCCACATGAGTGAATTAAGTGTGAATGATGGAGTGAAGTGTGAATGATAGTTTGATTGAAGTGTAAATGATGTTTGATTGAAGTGTGTAGGTTCATTCAGGCATTTGTAAGGCTGTATTTTTACAGAATGTGTCCATCCCATTCTTCAGCCAAGCCATTAAGGGTACAGAGAATTTATTTCTGTACAGCATGGCAAGCAGATTGAGTATTAATTTCATCAGTAGAAAAGTTATGATTCCTACTATACAGACTAGATTGAAAAATTGCAAACAATAGTCTTTCAGTACTAATGAAACTCTGCTATTTTTGCAAATGGTTTGTCTCATTTCATGTTGTTGAAGAAGTAGTAGAAAGCAGAAAGCAATATATCAGGACATGAGCAATTAGTATTTAAAATTATTCATAATGTCTTTGTGCATACTTTTTTCATTGCATGAGACCACATGAAACAATACATCCAGCCTACTTAATCTTTATGTCAGAGCTGATGGACTGGTCATGAAAGGAGATTCAAAAAGAAGAACAAGGTCAAAATTAACTGAACAAAATACTTTACAGTTGTATGCAGTCTTAATTATTAAACTATATTATTTGGTAGTATTAATTAATTTCAAATATACAGCCATGTTATAGCATATATTTTAAGTTAGCTTAATTGAAAGAGTCTAAAGTTATTACTTTTTATTTTAATAGTGACTTCATTTTTTTTTTTTAATGAAACTTGTTAGTTTGATTTTATAAATAATTTTTTTATCAGTTTCACAAACAAAATCTTGTGATAGTTTACCAAAGTATACAATTTATTTTGCATATTGTCATGAGATGAGAATGATACATAAAATTCTAGAGAGCTCTTAATGTTGGCATGTCATGTGATGCATTGTAATGTGATGTCTTTTGTAATATACACTGTCATGTTTGGTTAATATGGGAGGTGTGGTGTCATGTAGTATTTTGTAGTGTCATTTATGTATTTGGTAGGATTGTATTGTATGGTGTAATGTCATGTTTGTTTTGTGTGGGATTGCGTAGTATGGTGTAATGTCATGTTTGTATTGTGTAGTATAGTGTAATGTCATGTTTATTGACTGCATGTAAGAGAATGTGTGCATGCATGTGGGTGAATATGTGCATGCTGGTAAATTATGTCATGTGGATGGGGGTAGTTGTGCATTAATTGTAATTATAACTACCCTAAGGTGCCTGGACAGGCTGAAGGGCAGGTGTATTCCCTCTCACTGCCAGCTGGGCCAATCTGTTGGTGAACCCACATGACCTGAGGATCATCTAGTGGATCACCCAACATATACTTGGTAGGAGATTTTCTTATTTGTCTTCTTTTTTCTGTCTCCTTTCTGAAATGTCTCACGCAACTGGGTGGGGAGATTCAGTAACTAGACAGTTGGGGGTTGTCGACTTTCCAGTCAAGCGGCTTTTAGCCTATTGGCTGGACAGGGCATTTGATAAATGTCCTGTGTTTGATCACTCATTTATTAGAACAGATTTCATCAGAATGCACTTTCTTATAGTACAAATTTTTAAAATTCAAAAACAGGGTGATTTACTTATGGGAGATTATTTTTATTATTAAGATGGGTTTTATATTTATGCTAGTGCATTACATTTCTACTGTTTTTTTTAGTCTTTTCTTTCAATTATATATGTGTAAAAATTAAATTTAAAAAAAAAAGAGAGAATAAAATTTTTAAAATTCAAAAAGAGGGTGATTTACTTATGGGGGATTTTTTTTATTATTAAGATGGGTTTTATATTTATGCTAGTGCATTACATTTCTACTGTTTTTTTTGAGTCTTTTCTTTCAATTATATATGTGCAAAAATTAAAAAAAAAGAGAGAATAAAATTTTTAAAATTCAAAAACAGGGTGATTTACTTATGGGGGATTTTTTTAATTATTAAGATGTAATGTACTAGCATAAATATAAAACCCATCATTTCTACTGGGGTTTTTTGAGTCTTTTCTTTCAATTATATATGTGTAAAAATTAAATTAAAAAAAAAAAAGAGAATAAAATTTTTAAAATTCAAAAACAGGGTGATTTACTTATGGGGGATTTTTTTAATTATTAAGATGGGTTTTATATTTATGCTAGTGCATTAAATTTCTACTCTTTTTAGAGTCTTTTCTTTCAATTATTTATGTGCAAAAATTAAAAAAAAAAGAGAATAAAATTTTAAAATTCAAAAACAGGGTGATTTACTTAGGGGGGATTTTTTTAAAATTAATAAGATGTAATGTACTAGCATAAATATAAAACCCATCATTTCTACTGTTTTTTGAGTATTTTCTTTCAATTATATATGTGTAAAAATTAAAAAAAAAAAGAGAGAATAAAATTTTTAAAATTTAAAAAACAGGGTGATTTACTTATGGGGGATTTTTTTTATTATTAAGATGTAATATACTAGCATAAATATAAAACCAATCATTTCTACTGTTTTTTGAGTCTTTTCTTTCAATTATATATGTGTAAAAATTAAAAAAAAGAGAATAAAATTTTTAAAATTTAAAAACAGGGTGATTTACTTAAGGGGGATTTTTTTATTATTAAGATGGGTTTTATATTTATGCTAGTGCATTACATTTCTACTCTTTTTTTGAGTCTTTTCTTTCTATTATTTATGTGCAAAAATTAAAAAAAAAGAGAGAATAAAATTTTTAAAATTCAAAAACAGGGTGATTTACTTATGGGGGATTTTTTTTATTATTAAGATGTAATGTACTAGCATAAATATAAAACCCATCATTTCTACTGGGTTTTTTTGAGTCTTTTCTTTCAATTATATATGTGTAAAAATTAAATTTAAAAAAAAAAAAGAGAATAAAATTTTTAAAATTCAACAACAGGGTGATTTACTTATGGGGGATTTTTTTAATTATTAAGATGGGTTTTATATTTATGCTAGTGCATTACATTTCTACTCTTTTTTGAGTCTTTTCTTTCAATTATTTATGTGCAAAAATTTAAAAAAAAAGAGAATAAAATTTTAAAATTCAAAACAGGGTGATTTACTTAGGGGGGATTTTTTTTTAATTATTAAGATGTAATGTACTAGCATAAATATAAAACCCATCATTTCTACTGTTTTTTTTGAGTCTTTTCTTTCAATTATATAGGTGTAAAAATTATTAAAAAAAGAATAAAATTTTAAAAATTTTAAAACAGGGTGATTTACTTATGGGGGATTTTTTTTTATTATTAAGATGTAATATACTAGCATAAATATAAAACCCATCATTTCTACTGTTTTTTGAGTCTTTTCTTTCAATTATATATGTGTAAAAATTAAAAAAAAGAGAGAATAAAATTTTTAAAATTTAAAAACAGGGTGATTTACTTATGGGGGATTTTTTTATTATTAAGATGGGTTTTATATTTATGCTAGTGCATTACATTTCTACTCTTTTTTTGAGTCTTTTCTTTCAATTATTTATGTGCAAAAATTAAAAAAAAAGAGAGAGAATAAAATTTTTAAAATTCAAAAACAGGGTGATTTACTTATGGGGGATTTTTTTTATTATTAAGATGTAATGTACTAGCATAAATATAAAACCCATCATTTCTACTGGTTTTTTTTTTGAGTCTTTTCTTTCAATTATATATGTGTAAAAATTAAATTTAAAAAAAAAAAAGAGAATAAAATTTTTAAAATTCAAAAACAGGGTGATTTACTTATGGGGGATTTTTTTAATTATTAAGATGGGTTTTATATTTATGCTAGTGCATTACATTTCTACTCTTTTTTGAGTCTTTTCTTTCAATTATTTATGTGCAAAAATTTAAAAAAAAAGAGAATAAAATTTTAAAATTCAAAACAGGGTGATTTACTTAGGGGGGATTTTCTTTTAATTATTAAGATGTAATGTACTAGCATAAATATAAAACCCATCATTTCTACTGTTTTTTTGAGTCTTTTCTTTCAATTATATAGTGTAAAAATTATTAAAAAAAGAATAAAATTTTAAAAATTTTAAAACAGGGTGATTTACTTATGGGGGATTTTTTTTTATTATTAAGATGTAATATACTAGCATAAATATAAAACCCATCATTTCTACTGTTTTTTGAGTCTTTTCTTTCAATTATATATGTGTAAAAATTAAAAAAAAGAGAGAATAAAATTTTTAAAATTTAAAAACAGGGTGATTTACTTATGGGGGATTTTTTTATTATTAAGATGGGTTTTATATTTATGCTAGTGCATTACATTTCTACTCTTTTTTTGAGTCTTTTCTTTCAATTATTTATGTGCAAAAATTAAAAAAAAAGAGAGAATAAAATTTTTAAAATTCAAAAACAGGGTGATTTACTTATGGGGGATTTTTTTTATTATTAAGATGTAATGTACTAGCATAAATATAAAACCCATCATTTCTACTGGGTTTTTTTTGAGTCTTTTCTTTCAATTATATATGTGTAAAAATTAAATTTAAAAAAAAAAAAAGAGAATAAAATTTTTAAAATTCAAAAACAGGGTGATTTACTTATGGGGGATTTTTTTAATTATTAAGATGGGTTTTATATTTATGCTAGTGCATTACATTTCTACTCTTTTTTGAGTCTTTTCTTTCAATTATTTATGTGCAAAAATTAAAAAAAAAAGAGAATAAAATTTTAAAATTCAAAACAGGGTGATTTACTTAGGGGGGATTTTTTTTAATTATTAAGATGTAATGTACTAGCATAAATATAAAACCCTTCATTTCTACTGTTTTTTTGAGTCTTTTCTTTCAATTATATAGGTGTAAAAATTATTAAAAAAAGAATAAAATTTTAAAAATTTTAAAACAGGGTGATTTACTTATGGGGGATTTTTTTTTATTATTAAGATGTAATATACTAGCATAAATATAAAACCCATCATTTCTACTGTTTTTTGAGTCTTTTCTTTCAATTATATATGTGTAAAAATTAAAAAAAAGAGAGAATAAAATTTTTAAAATTTAAAAACAGGGTGATTTACTTATGGGGGATTTTTTTATTATTAAGATGGGTTTTATATTTATGCTAGTGCATTACATTTCTACTCTTTTTTTGAGTCTTTTCTTTCAATTATTTATGTGCAAAAATTAAAAAAAAAGAGAGAATAAAATTTTTAAAATTCAAAAACAGGGTGATTTACTTATGGGGGATTTTTTTTATTATTAAGATGTAATGTACTAGCATAAATATAAAACCCATCATTTCTACTGGGTTTTTTTGAGTCTTTTCTTTCAATTATATATGTGTAAAAATTAAATTAAAAAAAAAAAGAGAATAAAATTTTTAAAATTCAAAAACAGGGTGATTTACTTATGGGGGATTTTTTTAATTATTAAGATGGATTTTATATTTATGCTAGTGCATTACATTTCTACTCTTTTTTGAGTCTTTTCTTTCAATTATATAGGTGTAAAAATTAAAAAAAAAAGAATACAATTTTTAAAATTTTAAAACAGGGTGATTTACTTATGGGGGATTTTTTTTTATTATTAAGATGTAATATACTAGCATAAATATAAAACCCATCATTTCTACTGTTTTTTTAGTCTTTTCTTTCAATTATATATGTGTAAAAATTAAAAAAAAGTGAGAATAAAATTTTTAAAATTTAAAAACAGGGTGATTTACTTATGGGGGATTTTTTTATTATTAAGATGGGTTTTATATTTATGCTAGTGCATTACATTTCTACTCTTTTTTTGAGTCTTTTCTTTCAATTATTTATGTGCAAAAATTAAAAAAAAGAGAATAAAATTTTTAAAATTCAAAAACAGGGTGATTTACTTATGGGGGATTTTTTTTTATTATTAAGATGTAATGTACTAGCATAAATATAAACCCCATCATTTCTAATGGGTTTTTTTGAGTCTTTTCTTTCAATTATATATGTGTAAAAATTAAATTAAAAAAAAAAAGAGAATAAAATTTTAAAAATTCAACAACAGGGTGATTTACTTATGGGGGATTTTTTTTATTATTAAGATGTAATGTACTAGCATAAATATAAAACCCATCATTTCTACTGGGTTTTGTTGAGTCTTTTCTTTCAATTATATATGTGTAAAAATTAAATTTAATAAAAAAAACAGAGAATAAAATTTTTAAAATTCAAAAACAGGGTGATTTACTTATGGGGGATTTTTTTAATTATTAAGATGGGTTTTATATTTATGCTAGTGCATTACATTTCTACTCTTTTTTTAGTCTTTTCTTTCAATTATTTATGTGCAAAAATTAAAACAAAAAGAGAATAAAATTTTTAAAATTCAAAAACAGGGTGATTTACTTATGGAGGATTTTTTTTATTATTAAGATGTAATGTACTAGCATAAATATAAAACCCATCATTTCTACTGTTTTTTGAGTCTTTTCTTTCAATTATTTATGTGTAAAAATTAAAAAAAAAGAATAAAATTTTTAAAATTCAAAAACAGGGTGATTTACTTATGGGGGATTTTTTTATTATTAAGATGTAATGTACTAGCATAAATAAAAAACATCATTTCTACTGTTTTTTTTAGTCTTTTCTTTCAATTATATATGTGTAAAAATTAAAAAAAAAAGAGAGAATAAAATTTTTAAAATTCAAAAACAAAGTGATTTACTTATGGGGGATTTTTTTATTATTAAGATGTAATATACTAGCATAAATATAAAACCCATCATTTCTACTGTTTTTTTGTGTCTTTTCTTTCACTTATATATGTGTAAAAATTAAAAAAAAAAAAAAAAGAGAATAAAATTTTTAAAATTCAAAAACAGGGTGATTTACTTCTGGGAGATTTTTTTTATTATTAAGATGGGTTTTATATTTATGCTAGTGTCTTACATTTCTACTGTTTTTTGAGTCTTTTCTTTCAATTATTTATGTGCAAAAATTAAAAGAAAAGAGAATAAAATTTTTAAAATTCAAAAACAGGATGATTTACTTATGGGGGATTTTTTATATTATTAAGATGTAATGTACTAGCATAAATATAAAACCCATCATTTCTACTGTTTTTTTGAGTCTTTTCTTTCAATTATATAGGTGTAAAAATTAAAAAAAAATGAGAGAATAAAATTTTTAAAATTCAAAAACAGGGTGATTTACTTATGGGAGATTTTTTTTAATTTTTTATTATGGAAATATTTTAAATAAACCATTGTTTATATGATTTGTAAAGTTTGGTTTGAAAACATTAATAGATCCTTGAGTTAAAAGTTTCATCTTTTTTGGAACTGAACTTTACATCAAAAAACTTTCATTCTGTTTCCAGCATTGGACTTCATGCCTTTAATCCCCCCAAAAAACCCTTGTGATCTTTTCTGTATCCAGCATTGAACTTCATGCCTTTAATTCCCTCCCCCCCAAAAAAAAAATTAAATAAAAATAAATTAAATTTTAAAATGTGTGGTCTTTTTTTTTGTTTCCAGCATTGAACTTATGCCTTTACACCAAGAAATTTGTATTCTTTTCTCTTTCCATCATTTGAATTTCATGCCTTAAAACCTTGCAAAAAAGAAATTGTGGTCTTTTCATGTCTTAAATCCCCTGCAAAAAATAATTGTGGTCTTTTCTGTTTCCATGCCTTTTCACCAAGATTATTTGTGGTCTTTTCTGTTTCCAGCATTGAACTTCATGCCTTTACACCAAGAAATTTGTGATCTTTTCTGTTTCCAGCTTTGGACTTCATACCTTTACAACAAGAAATTGTGGTCTTTTTTTTCTGTTTCCAACTGTGGACCTCATACCTTTACACCAAGAAATTTGTGGTCTTTTTTTCTGTTTCCATCATTGGACTTCATGCCTCACATCCCCACAAAATATTGTCTCTTCTGTTTCCATGCCTTTACACCAAGAAATTTGTGGGTCTTTTCTGTTTCCACCATTTAACTTCATGCCTTTACACCAGAAATTTGTGATCTTTCTGTTTTATAATACTGAACTTCAGGCCTTTACACAAAGAATAATAATGTTACCATTGTCTTCCCTGTTAATTGACCTTCATGTTTTTTCACAAAGAATACTAGTACCATTGGTCTTTTCTAATTGACCTTTGTCCTATGTATACCTGTGGTCTTTTCTGTTTCCTTACTTTGGTTTACTTTTACCTGTGGTCTCTTTTACTTTCTAACTTTGAACTTCATGTTCAGTATTTTCATCATCTTTTGTTTGTTCTTTTTTCTAGCATTTAAAACCTTGCATTTTCTACCATTCACTGAAGCATATATAATTATCTAAATAGTAAAAATAAATTTCTAACGCCATGCATATCCATTTTGTACCCAGCTGTCACAATACAAAGAAAACATTGTAATTATTGCATTTAACTAAATTGTGAATATTTTGGTATCCTGGTACTTAAAATATTTTTTCTTAGATTTTACTTCAATATATTTCTATTGGCATTCACTCTACATTGTACTGACTGTTATTTTACGTTAACACTGTTACTTATGAATCTAATTACATAATTTGAAAAAAATATGTTTCAATTGCATTTGATACCATGATTGAACACAGCTAATTTTCACTTGAAATAATAAAATGTTTTTAGTCATCAAAAGTAATTGCGTAATCAGCTTGGCAAGGTGTACAGTCTAGTAAATACTCATAGCAGTAGTCTTGGAAACAGAATGTTAAATGCATGTAGCTGTTGCTTAGATACTATGGTGCTATATCTGATCTTACTATGGGATGTTGCACACTAGGTAATAAACATCTCAATGTTCTGTTTACTGATATAAATCATTTATCATTACATTATATGCTGGAAATATTAAGGAAAAGTTTCCATATTGTTATTATGCCTATGTATGAAAACTGTAAAAATCAAAAGGAAAAGCTGCCATAATTTATTATAACTATGTATAAAAGCTAAAATTTTAGAAGCTTTCATATCTTAATTATACCTATGTCTGAAACTAAAGAAAAAAGTCAAAAGAATCACTTTCATACCTTGATTATGCTTTAAAACATAAGCATAATCAAGGTATGAAAGTGATTCTTTTGACTTTTTTCTTTAGTTTCTTTAGTTCTTAGTGACTTAGTTCTTTAGTTAAAAAAAAAAGGAAACAGTTTCATACTTTTGTTATGCCTATGTATGAAAGCTAAAAAAAAAAGTAAAAGCTTTCATAACTTTAATATTCCTGTTTATGAAAGTTTAAAAAATCAGAAAAGCTTTCATACCATTATTATTCCTTTTTATGAAAGCTAAAAAAGTGGAAAAGTTTCCATATGGTTTTTATGCCCATGTATGCTAATAAAAATGGAAATGCTCTCTCATATCTTAATTATGCTTATGTAAGAAACTTTTTTTTTTTTTTTTGGGGGGGGGGGGGGAATTTAGAAGGAAAAGCTTCATTTATTTATTTTGTCAATGTGTGAAAGCTTAAAAAACAAAAAGGAAAAGCTTTCATCCATTATTGTGTCTATTTATGAAAGCTTTAAAAAAAAAAATCAGACAAAAAGCTTTCATCCATTATTGTCTATGTTTGAAAGCTTAATAAACAAAACAAAGGAAAAGTTTTTCATCCATTATTGTGCCTATGTATGAAAGCTTTTAAAAAATGGAAACACTTTCATACCCTTATTTTGCATATGTATGACATTTCAGAAAAGACATCGAAATGAAATTTTTATGTTTATATATGAAACCTAAAAGATAAATCAAAATGAAAGCTTCATATTTTTATTATGCCTATGTTTGAAAGCTAAAATAAAATCAAAAGGAAATGCTTGCATACCTTTACTATGCCAATATATGAAAGCTAAATAAAAGAAGTTTGTTTACCTTTACTATGCCAGTTAATAAAAGCTAAAGAAAAATTCAAAAGGAAAAGCTCTCATATCCTTATGCCAAAAAGAAAACGTAAAGAAACACTTTCATTCCTTTATGCCTATATAAGAGTGTTAATTTTTAAAAAAAAATGAAGCTTTGGTACCATTGAACATATACAAGAAAGTTAAACAAGAATGAGAAAAACTTTCATTCAGATTCATTGTGTGCCCTTTGAAAGGCCACCTTTTATCCTTGGGTCATCCATGCAAGAAGAAAATGGACAGGCAGTCAGAGGAAAGAAATATCAGCCAGCCTTTGTCCTTTTTAGGACCAGGCAGACTAACAAGTGGATTACCATGAGTGAAAACAGGAACCCACGTTTCCCCTGCCTGTTGTCTTTCAAGTATCAACAGCACCCATGGTTCGAAGAGAGGGAGGGGGCCAACCAGCCCAGCTCATGCCACGTATGTTGTGCAAGCCAGAAGCACAAGAAAGAATGAGTCAGGTGTGAAGCAGTAAAATGCTCACATTTATTCTTCAACCATGGGTAGCTCTGTGGTTTCCCACAAAGATTGAGAGAATCAATATTGTCTTGACAGATTGAGCTGCTGTCTAGAGGCTGGACCAACGACAAGAAAAGTGCTGTAGACTCTTTGACAACTTTTCAATGGTCAACTATACCTTGCAAAGAGACTCAGATATCCAAGTGTACTTCCAAGCAGATGAACAAGACCTGCCTGAGAAGATTTCTTTGAACTACACACATACAAACAAAAAAAAAAAACTTACATAAATTCCACCAGCCACCAAATATGAGAAGGCAAAGACGAGTCAGATGATCTAAACTGACATCTCTATCCAAGTCTTCATTCTCACCACTACTGCCTCTGTGTCAATTCAAATAACACAGATCAAAATAAAAGTTAAAGGCACCTAAAGAAATGAAAGAGACATGAACTCAGCAGAAACAGTACCACAACCTGGGCATGTGTACTCACCAGGTAAAGACTTGGTGTAGTAATAGCCTGGGCTCTGTCTGTACCTTAATATCAACCCTTGTACCAGGCTACAAAATTGGTGAAAACCAGAAATGGTTAACATCTCAAATTAGGAAAAGGAAAAGGAAGTGTTTTAATACCATTATGCATATATAAGAAATTAAAATTTGAAAAAGAAAGAGGAAATATTTTCATGCCTTTAATCCTATTAAAGAGAGCTAAGGAGGAGAATTGGCTTTCATATCTTGATGCGTGTATGAAAAAGTTTCTTTTAAAAAAGGAAAATTTTTCATACCTTTATGTGTATGTAAGTAAGGTTAAACAAAATCTTTCATACCTTTATGTATCAGAAAGGTTAATAAAAGGAAAATCTTTATATCTTTATGAAAGGTTAAAGAAGGAAAAGCTTTCATACCTTTATGCACATATAAGAAACTGAAAAAAGAAAGTGTAAAACTTTTATTATCTTTATGCCACTATAAGAATTTTTTTTTATAAAATGAAGAAATGCTTTCCTTCCTTGATGTCTATATAAGAACTAATCAAAAAAACAAACCAAGCTTTCATATCTTGTGTTGTGCTTGTTTGCATTTAACATTTAATTTTTTATTTCTTCCCTCCTCTTTCATTCTCATTTTTGTTTGCTTTAGGATTATACATGTATTACCATGTTCTCATAAAAGTAATACTAACAGTAAATATTGCAATACAAGTCCTAAAATAATTAAACTTTCCCGCAAAATTCAAACTGTAAAAAATAGGGTAAAACAGACTATATGACAACAACTCTGAATAACTTTATGTTCAAATTCAGATTTTTCTCATGTACTAAATAATATTTGTGTAACTTCAGTTTAGACCATATCACAACAAATCTGAATTACTTTATGTGCAAATTCTCATGTACTAAATAATATTTGTGTAACTTCGGTTTAGACCATATCACAACAAATCTGAATTACTTTATGTGCAAATTCTCATGTACTAAATAATATTTGTGTAACTTCGGTTTAGATCATATGACAACAAATCTGAATTACTTTATGTGCAAATTCAGATTTTTCTCATGTACTAAATAATATTTGTGTAACTTAGGTTACAGTGAATTACAACAGTTCATTTGGTAAAGCAGACTGTGCACCCTGCTAAGTGAGAAAATAGATCTAAGTTTTAGTATACTTGAAGCCTCACCATTTGTAGTTGGGGTTTACTTGTAAACAGCTAAACAAAATAATTTATTGAATATAAAGTTAATTTATGTAATTATAAAAGAACTGGTAAGTTTGTAAACAGTACATTTACATTTTAAAATGTTCTGTTTACATTTCAAATGTACAGTTCACAATTGGTAAGTTTGTGAACAGCGCATTTACATTTTAAAATGTACAATTCACAATTGGTAAGTTTGTGAAGAGTACATTTATGAAGTGTAACAGTGAAATGGCAGCAGTACAGCATCTACTGGTATTTTAACTATAAATTACAGAAAAGCATTATGAACAAATTTCCAGCAGTTTGATTTTGTGGATACTAAGAACATGTTGAACTATTTTTCTATTGTTTTTTTGTGTTCTATAAACATGCCCATATAATTCATGACAAGATATATTTGTTTGGTTTGATATTTCTCAGTGTTCTATAAACATGCCCATATAATTCATGACAAGATGTATTTGTTTGATATTTCTCAGTGTTCTATAAACATGCCCATATAATTCATGACAAGATGTATTTGTTTGATATTTCTCAGTGTTCTATAAACATGCCCATATAATTCATGACAAGACCTATTAATTTTGTTCTCTTAGAATGTGATATTTCTTAATGTTCTGTGAGCATACTCAAGCTATCTAATGACATGATTTATCTGTTCAGTACGGTATTCCTTAGTATTTCATGAATATACTGTACCCAACTATACATCCTTTTAGACTTTCTTACTATCTTTGTATTAAGACATTACTACTATATCAGCACATGTAATCCACAAACAACTGGAAACACTATCTGTCTATTTTTAGTGATACTGATTCTTTTCATAATACTTCATGTATGTACATCTGAAGACTTTCTATTTCATTTGATACTTTTCATAATACTTTATGTACATCTGAAGACTTTATTTGTCATTTGATACTTTTCATAATACTTCATGTATATCTGAAGACTTTCTATTTCATTTGATACTTTTCATAATACTTCATGTACATCTAATTCTAAAGACTTTCTATTTCATTTGATACTTTTCATAATACTTCATGTATATCTGAAGACTTTCTATTTCATTTGATACTTTTCATAATACTTAATGTACATCTGAAGACTTTATTTGTCTTTTGATACTTTTCATAATACTTCATGTATATCTGAAGAATTTATTTGTCATTTGATACTTTTCATAATACTTCATGTATATCTGAAGACTTTATTTGTCATTTGATACTAAGGAAGAAAATATAATCTGTTTCATTTGACTTTTTCTTACTGCTTGCTTCATGTACTTATGGAAACAATATCTATTTATATATATTCTGGAAACATTTGCTATTTTCTATTTGTATACTCTCACCATCTAGAAACCAGTATCTATTTATATATATTCTGGAAACAAGACCTACATCTTCATTTGCTACTTTGTATACTCTCACTATCTAGAAACCAGTATATATTTATATATATTCTGGAAACAAGATCTACATCTTCATTTGCTACTTTCTATTTGTATACTCTCAGTGTCTATAAACAAGTTCTACTGTTCTGTTTTCTGCTTTCTTTATACCTTGTGAACAAGTGTCTGGAGCAGTCTATCAGTTCTGCTTTCTTTATACCTTGAGAACAACTGTCAGGAGCTGTCCATCAGTTCTGCTTTCTTTATACCTTGAGAACAACTGTCAGGAGCTGTCCATCAATTCTGCTTTCTTTATACTTTGAGAACAACTGCCAGGGACTGTCCATCAGTTCTGCTTTCTTTATACCTTGAGAACAACTGTCAGGAGCTGTCCATCAATTCTGCTTTCTTTATACTTTGAGAACAACTGTCAGGGACTGTCCATCAGTTCTGCTTTCTTTATACCTTGTGAACAACTGTCGGGAGCTGTCTGTCAGTTCTGCTTTAGACTTTCTTAATGTTTCTTGAACTTCTATCAAGAGGCAGAATTTTTCTGCTATATTTTAAACTTGGAGAACATTGACATATTCTAGATCTCTTTATCTGCTATTTCCTCAGCACATATATCCCATAAATATTTCTGAAGACAAGATCTCTCATGTTTGTTTTCAATGGTTCCTAATTAAACTCTATGTCAGGTATTGTGAAATGTTTACTGACATTTATTAGTGGCTTTAATAATAATAAGTTGATTCTTTTCATTGATACTTCACCTATTCTTCATCAAGTTAAAATAAAAGTCTGCTTAGTATCCAAAGGGTTTCACATCATTCGAAAAATAATTTAGAACGAAAAGCTAATGATTATATTTATGATTGGTTTTTTTCAAAGAGCTTATTCATTTTAAAAATAATTTAGAACTAACAACTAATGATTATATTTATGATTGTTTTTTAAAAAGCCTTGTTCAATTGAAGAAATCATTTAGAACTAAAAGCTTATATAGTATTCCAGTGAAATCCCAATTGTTTTTGCATATTTAAGTCAGAAGCAAAAAAAATTATGCAAGTGAACACCTCATTAAGTATATAAACAGACACATTTTGAGAACATATTAACAAATTTAAAATCAAAGAAGATTCAGAAATGAAGTCTGATTCACTGTAAAAGTAATAAGTATACATGTTTTTAAAATTGATTTTACTTAGGAATATTATTTGCATTTTTAAAGTAATTTCAAAAGGATTTATTTTTGGTGTCATTTAATACCAATAACTTTCTCTTTATTATTGTCCATAAAGTGTGCCATGTCACACAACAGAGGAAGATATTGGGAAATGCGAACAAATGGTAAAGAGAAGAAAGAGTTCTGAATTTTGTGACATCACACTATTTCCTTTTCTTTTTTTAAACACTATTTGGTTTGTGTCCAGCTAATCATCAATGATATTTTAATTTTATAAAATTATATTGAACATTGCATTTAAGCTTGACCTCCTTAACAGCCATCACCACTACTCAAAACAGATCTGTGACTCATGCTCTTCTTCTATAAAATGCATTAAAGGAACTGCTTCATGTATTTTTGGAAGGCATTGAGATTGATCTAAAACATCATTTTATTTTCCATGCAACTTTGTAAAGGACACACATGTTTGCACCATTGACTAAAAGCTAAATTTCTTCTTTGCATTCATGCTTTTTCATAACAGAGTCCTTGCATCATGTAACAAATACATTGGCTCAAAAATGATTATTCATGTTGATTCAAAATTAATTGTATAAATTCTATATAATTCTTGACTAAGTAAAATTCTGCCTATTTTTAAATCTTCAGATTTATGCTATTACATTACTCTTAATTTGAAGTAGTAATTATCTTGCATTTTACTATCTATGGACAGCTAGATTATCATATGAATGGACCTATTAAAACAATAAATTTACAGTTTTGCATATTGCTGCTATTTAAAGATTTTATTTAGAGTACAACATCTAACAGCTCAATAATACCTTAAAATTAAGATAAACTATTATTTTTTTTTAATTTTTCTTGTGTGTGTGTCTCTCTCTCATGGTTGCAAAGACACATATAACATACATAATCTTCAAGCACCTCTGCTTGAAGATTATGTATGTTATACTGCACACATTGCATTCTGATGAAATCTGCTCTAGTGAATGAGCCGGCAACCCAGTATTTTTTTTTTTTTACTGAATCTCTTCACCTACCCTAGGGTGATATATTTCAGTTGGGAGACAGAAAGGGGGAAGACCCTACCAGGGATATGTTGGGAGTTCCACCAGATGATCCTCAAGGTCATGGTGGGCTCACCCACAGATTGGAACCTAGCGGCAGCGAGAAGGAATACATACTGCCCCAGCACGAAAGGCCTCCTGAAGGGAGCAGTATGATATTCTATGATAGGATAGTATGCTAACATATTAATCAGCATCCCACTAACATTGTTTATTCCCACTACTAACTTTGTACTAAAAATACTAACTAGAATAGAATGTTAATGTATTAATCAGCATGCCACTAACATTGTTTACTCCCACTACTAACTTTGTACTAAAAATACTAACTAGAATAGAATGTTAATGTATTAATCAGCATGCCACTAACATTGTTTACTCCCACTACTAACTTTGTACTAAAAATACTAACTAGAATAGAATGTTAATGTATTAATCAGCATGCCACTAACATTGTTTATTCCCACTACTAACTTTGTACTTAAAATACTAACTAGAATAGAATGTTAATGTATTAATCAGCATGCCACTAACATTGTTTACTCCCACTACTAACTTTGTACTAAAAATACTAACTAGAATAGAATGTTAATGTATTAATCAGCATGCCACTAACATTGTTTACTCCCACTACTAACTTTGTACTAAAAATACTAACTAGAATAGAATGTTAATGTATTAATCAGCATGCCACTAACATTGTTTACTCCCACTACTAATTTTGTACTAAAAATACTAACTAGAATAGAATGTTAATGTATTAATCAGCATGCCACTAACATTGTTTATTCCCACTACTAACTTTGTACTTAAAATACTAACTAGAATAGAATGTTAATGTATTAATCAGCATGCCACTAACATTGTTTACTCCCACTACTAACTTTGTACTAAAAATACTAACTAGAATAGAATGTTAATGTATTAATCAGCATGCCACTAACATTGTTTATTCCCACTACTAACATTGTACTAAAAATACTAACTAGGAAAATAGGACATGCTGCCATTTAATTGTAAATATGGTGAGCAGATTTAAGCTCAAAGCAGTGATTCAATCTTGTGCAAAATGTATGCCATCATATGATGGTTGCATTTATGCATTTTCCCAGATGGATGATGCTGCACAATTTTTAGTAGTAAGCTTGACAAGCATGGAGTGCACATGGAGCGTGGAGTGACTGAGGAGTGTGTGTAGGCATATGAAACATGCAGTATATGTATATGTGGTAGTAAGTGTATAATTTGTGTGCGTGCGTCTCTGTGATGACAACTGTGTATATGTATGTGCTTGTATTTTGTATCATTAGTTTGTGTCTGTGTAGCAATATGTGTGTATGTGTTTGGTATCAGTAGTATGTGTATATGTGCATGTGTGTACACATTTTATATCAGTAGTATTTATGTATATGGTGGTAGTAAATAGTTCTTAGCATTCTGCCCTCTAGACCAAGACTAGCTTTGTGCCAGTAAAGTAGTTTCATTTACTGTGGGGAAAGGTTTGTTTGCATTTTCATGTTTTAATCTGTATAGTTGGTTTATTTCACTGAAAGTAATTTCATCTTGATATTTTCATGGTACCACTTTGCCATGGTGTCCAGAATTGTGTTCTCACTATCCTTATGGATACAGCTGTTGAAAAAGATGCAAATAAGAAATTATTTTTCATTTTGGTTTGTAATTATTAGATTATTTAAACAAGCATTTTTATTTGTATAATTATTTTTTCTCATTCGAAAAGAAATATTTGTTGTTTTTTTTTAATTTGTAGCATATTTTTAAAATTAGTAAAAGAGTATTAGTAAAAGAGAAGACAATAAAATATTTTGTATAAAAATGTAAAGATGTGATTTTTTTTTTTAATTAAGGGAAGAACATTTAACACTTTGGTATACCAATATTTGTTGGTATTTGAAAATATTTTCCTTAAGTAAATAAAGATGTATCTTTTACTGATGATGGCTGAAGATTGCTGGACTTGAGGAAATGGAATTGGTTGGTAAGAATTCATCCTTTCTTTATTTAATGCAAGTATGTGTGTTAAAATATAGTTTCAATTACCTCTTTAAAATGTGATATAAACATTTTCTTAAATAAAAGTCTTTCTTACAGTTATACATTTTATTAAAAGAAATGTTTATAGTTATCAGTATTTATATACATGTAAATATGAGAGATTATCTTACCTTATTGATATTTACTGTAAAAGTAGTGTACATCTAGTGTAAAAGTACAGGGCAATTAGTCATTTCATGTGTTCTTTAAAAAATAGAAAGATGTTTAAAAATTCAGAAAAGTAATATTTGATTTCTTTACATATATTTAAATTTTTATTGCAAGGAGTGATTTCTGAGAGTCTGTACTTGGTGCTTATTTCAAGTAATTTTCCTTTTCATCTTGATAATTATACAGACAAGCAATCATGATGGCAGACTTTTCACTTTTCATCAGAAATACATTTTAAACATTCTGAAAGCAAATTATAAGTCATACAGTCAAAATTTTTGTTCATCAGAGTCCATTTGCCTGGAATTTGCTTTCTTGCAAGTTGGATGTATGGTTATTGTCATTCATGACATTCTGTGTTATTGTTAAAACTAGATATTTTGTAAATTCACTTTTCTCATTTGTATATATACTTGGATGCATACATTCACCCATGCATAGACATACATACACACGTTAAATAACAAAGTCGTTTGCTGTAAATGAAAACACAGATATAAGAGGTAAGGTAGCTTGCAGTTCTTATCTGTTTGCTGATAAAACATTAATTAATTGAAAAATAGCTAGAATTGAAGAGTAGCTAGACACAAATTTATTCATTAGTGTGTTACATAAAATGTGATTTAGATTTAGCACCATAATTATGCGACTTGTGTTTGGTAAAAAAACAAAATAATGCATTTGGTTTACTATGATTTTGGTTTCATAGCTGTGACACTGCCTACCATCTAATTTGACCATGCATTGGAGCCGGAGAGAAGTGATACTCAGACCCAGAATTACAAGAACCATCACATCATATAGGTTTATATCTAAAAATTTTATATTCTGTTATATATCTGTATGTTTAAATTTTATATTGAAGTAAATATTTGATTAAAAATTAATTTCACAATAAATGGCACACTGAAATGACAAAAAAATCCTTATTTGAATTATTTTTTCATTTTAACTATTTTTGTCTGAGTTGATCCTTTCTCCATTATTAACTCGTCTAAAATTCTTCTAATCACTAATACAAAATGGAGTTATTTAATAATACAAAATATGTCAAAATTATAATGCTGTAATAGATTAAAATCAGATGAATGAAATGGAGTTTAATAATACTAAAAATGTGAAACCTATACTGCTTTAACCAGATTAAAATCAGAAATATGAAATTGAGTGATTTAATATTTGCAAAACATGTCAAACCTATAATGCTGTAACAAATAAACATTGTCATATTAGCTCCTGATCCAAAAGATTAAGAAATATTACCAATTTACTGTTAAGTGTCAATTTCTCATGAATAAATAATATTAATTTACTGAATGAATACATAGTCCATTTTTACTTTAAAGAATTCAATTCCAAGAGCCTGAATGTGGGAAGAGGAGAGGAGGGAGATCAAATATTTGTCATGAGGCTTTATATAGGTATGTTCAATGTCACCCATGACATTTGCAATTACATTCTTTGTATCCAGACTGTAGTTTAACTTTTTTGACCATAACAACAACATCCTTTATATCAAAAGTTTAGTTTAACTTTTAGACCATCACAACATTCCTTGTATCATGATTGTACTTTAACTTTTAGATCATCACAGCAGCATTCCTTGTATTATAACAACAGCTTGTATCCTGATTGTAGTTTAACTTTAAGATCATAACAACAGCTTTACTTGTATCCAGATTGTAGTTTAACTTTAAGATCATAACAACAGTTTTCCTTGTATCCAGATTGTAGTTTAACTTTAAGATCATAACAACAGTTCCTTGTATCCAGAGTGTAGTTTAACTTTTAGATCATAAGTACATTCCTTGTATCTAGAGTGTAGTTTAATTTTTAGATCATAAGAACATTCCTTGTATCTAGAGTGTAGTTTAATTTTTAGATCATAAGAACATTCCTTGTATCTAGAGTGTAGTTTAATTTTTAGATCATAACAACATTCCTTGTATCCAGAGTGTAGTTTAACTTTCAGATCATCACAACAGCATTCTTTCTTTCATTCACTCTTTCAGAGTGTAGTTTAACTTTCAGACTGTGACTTGCATGTTTGGCTAGATGAGAGAGAATAGATAGTGAAACTGTTAGAACACTAAAATTTTTCACAACTATTGTACTTGCTTGAACTTAAAACTTCACACTGGTAGTCATAATTTGAATTATTCTCAGAGTTCCAAGAACTGATCATGTGACCACACTTCTTCACAGTCATCAGTGACCAACTGTTAATGGCAGAATCAAGATCTCTTCTTTTTGTTTTTCTTTTTGCTGTAACTTAAGTACTTATCTGATCTCATGCATGTTTACCCAACTGCTGGAAGATTACACTTTTCATCAGAAATACATTTTAAACATTCTGAAAGCAAATTATAAGTCATACAGTCAAAATTTTAGTTCATCAGAGTCCATTTGCCTGGAATATGCTTTCTTGCAAGTTGGAGGTATGGTTATTGTCATTCATGACATTCTGTGTTATTGTTAAAACTAGATATTTTGAAATTCACTTTTCTCATTTGTTTATATACTTGGATGCATACATTCACCCATGCATAGACATACATACACACGTTAAATAACAAAGTCATTTGCTGTAAATGAAAACACAGATATAAGAGGTAAGGTAGCTTGCAGTTCTTATCTGTTTGCTGATAAAACATTAATTAATTAAAGAGTAGCTAGACACAAATTTATTCATTAGTGTGTTACATAAAATGTGATTTAGATTTAGCACCATAATTATGCGACTTGTGTTTGGTAAAAAAACAAATAATGCATTTGGTTTACTATGATTTTGGTTTCATAGCTATGACACTGCCTACCATCTAATTTGACCATGCATTGGAGCCGGAGAGAAGTGATACTCAGACCCAGAATTACAAGAACCATCACATCATATAGGTTTATATCTAAAAATTTTATATTCTGTTATATATCTGTATGTTTAAATTTTATATTGAAGTAAATATTTGATTAAAAATTAATTTCACAATAAATGGCACACTGAAATGGCAAAAAAATCCTTATTTGAATTATTTTTTCATTTAAATATTTTTGTCTGAGTTGATCCTTTCTCCATTATTCACTCGTCTAAAATTCTTCTAATCACTAATACAAAATGGAGTTATTTAATAATACAAAATATGTCAAAATTATAATGCTGTAATAGATTAAAATCAGATGAATGAAATGGAGTTTAATAATACTAAAAATGTGAAACCTATACTGCTATAACCAGATTAAAATCAGAAATATGAAATTGAGTGATTTAATATTTGCAAAACATGTCAAACCTATAATGCTGTAACAAATAAACATTGTCATATTAGCTCCTGATCTAAAAGATTAAGAAATATTACCAATTTACTGTTAAGTGTCAATTTCTCATGAATAAATAATATTAATTTACTGAATGAATACATAGTCCATTTTTACTTTAAAGAATTCAATTCCAAGAGCCTGAATGTGGGAAGAGGAGAGGAGGGAGATCAAATATTATTTGTCATGAGGCTTTATATAGGTATGTTCAATGTCACCCATGACATTTGCAATTACATTCTTTGTATCCAGACTGTAGTTTAACTTTTTTGACCATAACAACAACATCCTTTATATCAAAAGTTTAGTTTAACTTTTAGACCATCTCAACATTCCTTGTATCATGATTGTACTTTAACTTTTTGATCATCACAGCAGCATTCCTTGTATCTAGAGTGTAGTTTTGGACCATAACAACATTTCTTGTATCCAGAGTGTAGTTAACTTTTTCACAACCACAAAATCATTCTTTGTATCTAGATTGTTCTTTAACTTTTAGACCATAACAACATTCCTTGTATCCAGAATTTAGTTTAACTTTTAGACCATAACAACATTCTTGTGTCGAGAGTGTGGTTTAAGACCATAACTTGCATATTTGACCAAATGAGAGAGAATAGAGAGTGAAACTGTTAGACACTACATTTTTACTTGAATTTCTTGCTATATAGTCATATTTTTATTTGTATTAGGATTTCAAGAACTGTTCACTGACCACCTTTTCACAGTAGAAGTGAGATGTCTTCTTTTTGTTTTATGCTGTAAGTACATATGTGATCTCATGTATGCATATCCAACTTTAGAAAATTGCACTCATCTTTAGACACATTTGTACACAACTGCTAGAAGCCTGCACTTATCTTCACACACATTTGTACACAACTGCTAGAAGACTGCACTTACCTTCACACTCATTTGTACACAACTGTTAGAAGATTGCACTTATCTTCACACACATTTGTATACAACTGTTAGAAGATTGCACTCATCATCAGACACTTTTTCAACATAATGAATGTAAAATTAAGTCATAGTTTCAAAATTTTTTGCTTATCAGGGTCCATCTGCCTAGAATTTGTTTCCTTGCATGTTTGATGTTCGGTTATTTTCAAGAGGGTTCTCATGACATTTTTCATCAGCAAGAATAGCACTGTCTCTGTAATTGTTTGTTAAAACTGTATATTTGTAAATTCATTTTATTCATGCTTCTCATTTGCTCATATTCATACATACATACATTCACACACTTAACACACACTCACTCACACACATGCATGCACACACAAAGGTATAAACACTCACACATGGTTTGCAAATGGATGATTTAGTGTATGATTAAAGCACTTAGAGCATTTATAAGAATAAATTTGATGATGAACAGACTAACTTGCTCATGACTGAACAAACTAAAATGTCTTTTATCTTCTTGAGAATTTGGATCGTTAGCTCTCTCTCTGCATACTTAGAAATTATAAACTTGTCACTAACATTGCAGGAAATATTTAGTATAATTCTAAGAGTAATTTGGATTAAAGTATGAGAGGAGATATAAAATATGATAGATTTTACTTCATGCCACACATTCATCAACACTGTTAATGCAAAAATGCACTGTCGTCAACTTATTTCACTTGCTGACCTGGACTGTAGTAGTCATCAACTTATTTCGTTTGCACATCTAAATTGTTACACTGTAATCAAGATATTTTATGTATATCTCTTAAATGTAGCCTGAGTGTGAGTTTCAGTTATTTCCATATATATATATATAAACCTTTTTTTGTTTGAGATGAATAACAGATAGTAAAACCTAAAAATAACTAATTTGATATATGGTATACATACTTTGGAGTGTGCTGTATATGAGTGTAACTTGGGGATAAGCAACATAATGTAGATGAGTGTAACTGGGATGTTTCTACACAGTGTACTAGTGTGGCTGGTATGTTCTACACAGTGTGTATAAATATAACTATGATGTTCTACTCAGTGTATAGGAATGTAACTGGGATATTCTACACTATGTATATGAGTGTAAGTAAAATGTTCTCCTTAATATATAGGGATGTAACTGCTATGTTCTACACAATGTGTATGAGTGTAACAGAGGTTCATATCAAAGGTTAATAATTAGTGGTGTAACTGGTATGTTCTATTTAATATATATATGAGTGTAACTTTGGTATATTCTACATAATGGAGTGTAACTGGGAAGTTCTACATAATATTTAAGGTGTAACTAGGATGTTCTACTTAATATGTATGATTGCAATTGGGATGTTCTGTGTAATATGTAGGAGTGTAACTTTGGGGTGTTCTGCATCCATCCTTTGCCTGAATAAGCTACTGTAAGTGTTATTTCCATTATATTTAAGGGATCACTTAAACTTGTTTATCAACACATCAAAATTTCCATCATATTAAAAACTTCTGAATAGCTGTAGGACACCTTACATTTGACTGTTCACATCATTCTCACTTGATACCAACACAATACTTGAGCATTTATTTAGTATCTTGACTTACTAGTGGTTATCACACTTGACACCTACACAACACTTGAGCACATTTAGTGTCTTGACTTTGTAATGTACTAGAAGTATTCTTCTTAATTTATCTCTGTCTTTTGCAGAAACTTCAGAATGACTGGACTGTTACAGCAAGGACCATTCTTAGAGCATCCAGAGCTCATCATCATATCACCCATTGTTGTCTTCACCATTCACTGGCTACATGATCATAGGTTATATCACTACAATGTCTTCAGCATTCACTGGCTACATGATCATGTCATCATATCACTCCAGTATTGTCTTCAGCATTCACTGGCTGTGTGTGTTAATGTAATCAAACAAATCATCTCTTTTCTCTGACATTTTATTAAGTGCTTCTGTCAAGTTCTGTCAATTTTGTCAGGATCTCTTATAATTTGAGTATATCATAGTACATTGTAAATTGTGTGCTATCACAACATATAAATATTTACATTCTGATTCAGTGAAAAGTTTTTTTTTGTATTGTCCCAACTGATAAGGTGTTAAAGTTTTCTTAAAGATACAAAACTTTAATCTTGAAGCAGCCTTAAGATTCTTCATTCTCATGAGTCACTTTTATGTACAACTCAGGATTTGCTGCTTGGCTTTCCCATTGTCAGTATACTTTGAAAACTAAATTACATATTTGGAACCTTCACAAAAATTAATTTAATGAGAGAAAAATCTTATAAAAGTTAAATCATAAATACTGAAGATATAGTCATGGAATTTTTGGACTTGAAAATGTTAATAGAACTGTTATATATTTATGTGAATGACTAACTGATTCCTATAACTTGTACAAATAAAACTGGCAAGACGATAAAATAGTTATAATAGTCTGTAAATAATAGGAAGATTTTGTACATAAGATTAGTGACATAGTAATTAAATTAGATCATATATTGCACTTTACAAAATTCTGAGCAGTTTAAAGTATCAAGTTAACAAATAAGGACAAAAAACAAGTCAACAATATAAAATGTTTTACAAGTACTATGTTAATTTAGTTTTTGAAGTGACAGAAATTTATCAATGCTATGAAAAACTTTCTATTATGAATCTCTCAGAAAGTAAAGATATAAATTTTACCTGCCAACTAAAATTAAGTATATTAAATTTAACTGTTTGTTACTAATAACTGACAGTATTTGTCACTGATGTTTGTTACTAATAATTGACAATGCATAATGCTTTTATATTAAAATTATTTGTTACATTTTATGACAAATACTAATTTTATTTTTTTACTAACTCTTAGTTGGCATGAAAAATTTATTAGTACATTATATCCACCATCCCTTATACCCTTCAAAGATGCACTGGTAAATGTATTCTTAAATATAAGAAATATATTTTGAATCCAGATAAATAAATTTGAAACTCTGAAAATAAAAATGTTAGTTGGCAGCCTGATGCCAACAAACAGAATTATATAAAACTAGAGTATGATGTGTATATTACATGTCAATCACATGACGGGTGGAAAATTAAAATGAATGCATTGCTAGGAACATAAATGAATTTTTTTATTGGAAGGCTTGATTATAAGTGACATTGCAAGTGAAAATTTGAGCAATAATTTAGCAAATCATCTTGACTGTTGGTTGTTTTGAGAGTACTTATTTTGAAGTTGTCTCTGTTTTGTGAATGTGACAATGCAACATAAAAGCTGGCCATGTTAAAACTTCCTTCCTTCCCTCCCTCCCTCTCCTTCCCCATCGCTTCACTGATTCCTTTTTTTCCTCTCATTCCTGTGAACATGACAATGCAACATAGAGCATATGGGAGGTCATTTTATCTCACATGGCCAGCTTTAAGATCAAGGATGCTTTAGCATTATACACAGATAGGTCTGGAAAAATATATTTATATAAAATAAAAAATAAAGGAAAGTACAGCACTAAGAGCAATCACAAATGCTTCATGGTAAAATTTAAATATTAATAGTGAGGAATATAGTATAAGTGTATTTAATTTTGCTTGGTAAATTTTTTTATAGTGTTTAAATGATTAAAAAGAGGTATTCTGTTATGTTGACAAGGTGTATTCAGGTAATTGCTATACAATTTATTTCAATCGTATGACATTACACGTGTTTTTTTGTTTTTTGCATGAGAAAGAAAATTTGTTTTGTGAATGCACAAATAATAATAGCTCACAGCAGAGGACACCTTAGTGAAAATACACATTGGTGGGTGGGGTGGGAGGAAGACTGTTATTGATTAATCTCTTTAAGGAAATATTTGAACATAGCTTGTGTCTTGCAAGCAAAAGAACGGTTAAGTTGCCATTTCTTTCCCTTACCCAAACTGGTAAATGAAATGCTCGAAAACAGTTGTACAGCTACTGTATCACTGATAAGAGTAGGTCACTACCAGTATGTGATGAAATTTAAATATTAGTGGTGATGTGAGCATGGAAGATGGAAATGCATGCATTTATTTCTGCTGGGTACAGTTTATATTTAAATGTTAAAAAAATGAATATGATGTTATATTTATTAAATGTTTATATATATGCTTATAATAATACTGATGTCACACGACCAATTTTCATTCATATAAAGCATTTTTTTGTTCTTATTTGTTTTGTGAGAGAAAGATTATATGAATTGTCAATGCAAAAAAATATATATATTTAATTTTGTGTTTGTAATTTTTCATATAATATAAAGAGAAAAGAAAATAGTAGGAACAATACAATGGAAAGGTGAATTTTGAAGTTGCAACGTGCTGAGCATTATGATTAAGATTTCAAAGAAATCCATGATTAGAACTGATAACTCCATTACAACTAATCCTTACCATAGTTTTGAAACCCTTGATCTGAAACATCATTATCATTATAGCTTTCCAAACCATAATCTTTAGCACTGTAGGTATTACTAATTGTAAGCTTTCAAGCTCATAATCTGAACACTGTGAGCATTACTAATTGTAAGTTTTCAAGCTCATAATCTGTAGCACTGTTAGCATTACTAATTGTAAGCTTTCAAGCCCATAATCTATAGCAACATTAGAATCCTATGGTATAGGCATGTAACTTTCCTATGCCACACACCATGTACATATTGTCTGATACGGTGGTAAGCAATAGAAATCAAACTTTAGTGAAAGCTTTATCATTTAGAATCGGTCCAGCAATAGACTTTAAATGTGGTAACAAACTATTGTGCTAAACATTTTAGCAAAGGTTAAAATATTCGATTCTTTTGATTTCCAAGGGAAAACAATAGGTGAAAGAGATGTATATTTGTTTGAGAAACTAATCGCTTGAACCAATTAATTGACCTAATTATCGAAGGTAGACATATTCATTTTAAATTGTAAATTCGGAGCAGTTGAAGAGTTGTCATATGCTCAACCAGTAATGAACACTTTGTAAAACTACTTATTGATATTATTTTTTTGTAAATTGTTACTTGTAAATATATTACTAAATAATAAATTGGATCAATAACAAGAAAACAAATAGTAACTTGAAGCAAAAAGAGATTATTATTTGTAACTTCATTTCCTCAGAGAAATAATTTAACAAAATAAAACAGCTTTGCATCATTGTTAATTACTTATGTTTGTGTTAGACCAGTATATTTAAAATCTCTTTTATTCAGTGGATATAACTATTAATTTTTAATAGTGTACTATATATGGTGATGGAATACTTACTCTGTGTAACAAATACTGAAATAGTAACAGCAAATTGTTTATAATACATTGTATTAGAATAATATAGCAGTTATAATTACCTTTATTTAATATTTATCGTTTATTAGATAATTAAAATTGCATTACAATTAATTGCCATAAAAATAGTGAATTGACTTTTAAAAAAACTCATTAACAGCATCTCCGTCTAATTCTAAAGCCAATATTCTATATGGAGCTATTTTATTACCTTCATGTTTTACATTTCTTCTCATATTGTAATTTTGATCTGGCAACAAGATGCTCAGTGTAAATTAACTGCACATTTGCTGAAAGAACTGGATGATAATTGAATAGAAACAAATAGCATCCGTATAGCTTTGAAGCTCCAAATATGAACTTATATGAAATATACTATATAGTCCTTACTGTAGCTAACAACCCCCTATAGCACTATTGGACTAATTCTCTCTATAGCTTTCATATTCCTTAATTTTAGCACTACTATTTACCATAGCTTTCAAATTCCTGATATGTAGCATTTTCAAAGTTGTATATTTAAACCTATGATCTATATAGCACTAGTTCTCATTAGTCCTTACTACTGTAGCTTTAAAACTCATGATCTATAGCATTAGTCCTTACTACTATAGCTTTGAAACTCATGATCTGTAGCACTAGTTCTCATTAGTCCTTACTACTGTAGCTTTAAAACTCATGATCTATAGCATTAGTCCTTACTACTATAGCTTTGAAACTCATGATCTGTAGCACTAGTTCTCATTAGTCCTTACTACTGATCTAAAACTCATGATCTATAGCATTAGTCCTTACTACTGTAGCTTTAAAACTCGTGATCTATAACATTAGTCCTTACTACTGTAGCTTTAAAACTCATGATCTATAACATTAGTCCTTACTACTATAGCTTTAAAACTAATGATCTGCAGCTGAGGCATCAACAGTGCTATTTTTCTTAAATGGTATCAAATCCCTACATATACTAAGAGAAAGGCTCTGGTTTTCAAATCCCTAACCTGTAGCATTAGTCTTCATCATACCCCCACTAGCAAGTGGTGTGCGCTGACTGGCTGTTTGTCTAGTGAACTTAATTTCACACACAAGCAGACAACTAAAATAAAAGCTGCTTATGATTGCTAAAGTAGCATGAAAGCTGTATTATGAGGACTAGTGACACAGATTGCTGGTTGGAAACTTACAGAACTAGTATTTACATAAAATGTTTTCAATTTTAAATTGGAACTAGTTCTAGGTGCTACAAACAGAGGTTTGACAGCTATAATTCTGACAGTGCTTTGTGTTAGGTGGTTGAAAGCTATAGTGAGGAACTAGTGCTACAGATTAGGGATTAGAAAGCTGCAATTATTACAGATCAGAGATTTGAAAGTTATAACTAGTAGTACAGATCAGATTTTTCACAGCTAAAATTAGGTCAATATTACACATCATTAAGGTTGAAAGTTATAACAAGTAGTACTGGTCAGATCTTTCATAGCTATAATTAGGTCAATATTACACACATTAAGGTTGAAAGTTATAACTAGTAGTACCATTATGCATATATAAGAAAGTGCCTGAAGCAATATTATTGAACTGAAGAACAACCGCAAGGGCAGAGCAATTCTTGCTTAATTCAGGGGCTGAGTTCGATTCATGCCAGGATGGATAGTGTGATTCTTACCCCATCCCCAGATAAGGTTCTAGGCTTTGTATCTAGTCCATCAAATAGGACAAACAAAATTTCATTGATAAATTTTTATTTAGTTTCATTTTATGAAAATACGTCAGTTTCTTTTCACTTCTGGAAATTATTTCTCGATCGAGATAAAAGAAAATTGAACTGTGTTAGCCACATTATTGATAGTGTTCTATTGTTCTTGTACTTAATGGGCGAAGTTGAAATATATAGTACTAATTGATCAAAACTAGTAGTACAGGTCAGATCTTTCATAGCTAAAATTAGGTCAATTATATTACACATCAGGGTTTTGAAAAATAGAATTATGACAATGCTTACAGATCAGGTTATAGTTATGGCTTTACTACATAAACCTTGAGGGTGGGGTGGGGGTATGATCAAAGCGGTCGGCATATCTGTAAGTTATAGTAACTATAAATTTGAACGGTGACGTGCAATATTAATAAAACTCACCTACCATACAACTATCTAACATGTTTATATTGCATTGAATGCTATAACCATATGATTGCATTGGTGTCTTATTTTGTTTTAGCGTAGTTCTTTGGCGTTTCTCGGAATTACACTTGTAGTATTGGGTTACACATAGAGCTATAGTTTAAATCTTATTTACTGTGTGAGTTGTGTCAGAGAGATTAGAGGCAGATTCTTTTAAATTACAATCACTCTCTCTCTCTCTCTCTCTCTCACACACACACACACACACACACACAAACAAAACATCTTTAATTCACAGAGAGAATCACACCACGATCTTCTTGGGCAAGATTTTAGTCTCTGCACAATCACTTATTTCCATTCACTGTTATTCTATCTATAATTTACTTGTTTATGGACTTCAAGCATAACACTATAACTAAGTATGAAAAAATCATATAATTAAATGCGTGAATTATAATATGTTACGATATACAAGTCACACACACACATTTACCCCAGAGCGAGAATCGAACCACGATCCTAATAAGCCGTCGCTTACTTCCATTTACTGTTATTCACTCAATAATAAGCATGCATACCGACTTACAATTAAAACAGAATTAATGTATGTATTACAAAGCATTTATACGGTATATAAAATACACTTGAATCACGCACATATTGAGCGAGCAGTTAATCTCCGTGCCATTTCCTGCTTCACTTACTGTTAATAAGTATTATAAAATATACACTCTGACACTTATGGCTTTATATTGTGAATTTATTTTCTGTAACTTTTTTCTTGTGACTATATTTCCTATGACTTCCTGTGACTTTTTCCCGTGACATTTTTTCCGCTCACCGTTGATAAGAAGCGACTCCATACACAACTGTCTTGTTTTAGGTTAGAGAAAAAGTATGAGGGAATTTTAGAGATAGATTTTGTTTTGTTGTTTTTAGAGAAATGTTAGGGTTAGGATTAGCTGTAAATAAAAAAAACCAAATGTAAATATATTCAAAAACTTTTTTACTTTTATTCCTGATTTAGGTTTTGTTTCTGCTAAATTTTGTGTTTTAATAACTTAAATATTGCAGTAAAAATAGCATCGAGTAACACTTTGCATCTAAATGTATGTCATAAAACTTCTGTCCTTCAATATACGTATAATGACCCCCTTGTTTTTTAAACACGACAATTGTGTTTGGAGCTGTTGGGTCTACTGTACACACCTTTGTGTACATAAATGTGTGCAGTGTTGATTTGATGGAAGTACGAAAGAATGCGTAGCCATTCACTAACACTGCAAAGAAAAAAAAATGTTTGCACAACAATCGTCAGCCAGTAGTAAAGATCGGTACTGTTGTTCTCACGTGTACGAGTGTAGACGAGGAGGAAGGATTAACTTTTGATATAAGCCGCCTGGCTGTTAGGAAGACGACAGGGGTCCGGGGTGTTTGGAAACCCACTATAAACCGTTAAGATGAGAACAATAGGGATGATTCTCTTTGAGTTGACAAAAGAAAGCCCATTATCTCCTCTACGACAGAGTTGAGGGGAAATTTGCCTCTCCACGTGACAAAAGGGGCAGTGCAATTCGAATGAAAACTTTTAATTACTATCCGTGCAAAACTGACACAAGAAAGTTCGTAGCACCTATATGACAGTGCTAAATGTTGATAGTCAAATAATTTGGCTAAGAGAAAAAAGATAGAAAGGAGTATTTTATTTTTCTTTCATTTTTGTGCGAGTCAAAACCCACAAGGAGAAGTATTTTATTTTTCTGTAAAATAGATCAATTTTCTTTTCATTAACAATGCTCTATATCTTTTCTATTTCACTTTTAAACTACCAATATAAATATTACCCTAAATACTACCACATATTTTTGAATAACCATATGGACTGCAAAAAATAACACACATTGTCATTTCTTTTTGTAGTGAAATTAAATCTAACTATTGTTTCCACATAAGTTACTCTATTGCATCAGCTACTGTAAATACACAGTCTTGAGACTAATACTGTTATTGTTCATAGTTGAAATGGATTTGAAGAAGTAAAGAAATATTCATTGCATCTTTGCACACAGTTGTGTTTCCAATCATCCTAAACTTGAACTGAATTGAAAGTTTTCTTTTTACTTTTGGATGAAATAATACTTGCTGCACACCCTTACTCTAAATTACATTTGAAATAAATATATATGTATATACATAAGTTATATTACTACAGTACTAGTTTTTGCAGCTAATTTAAAGAAAACGTTTAGCTTTCATAAATGTATAAATCAATTATAGCCTAGTGATCCATAGAGCAAATTAAAAAATATAAGATTTTAAAAGTTTCTTTGTGACCAGTGGAGAGACAGCCACTTTAAAATGATAATTATTGTTTTAATTTCTCATGTAGGCATATATTATTACTAGCTCTCATGTATCTTTTAAGTTTTAGCTTATTCAATGTGCATATGTAAGATTTGAAATGCTGAACTTGGCATTTTTGCTAGTGAATTCTGTTGTTTAGTGTGAAATTTTGTAATATTCTATTATTACCAATTTCTTATAATCATAATAGTATGGAACACTGAAATATATTCCAAATTAAATTATTACTTATTTGTATATTGCTGGATATCCTTTACATTAAAATACATTATATCTGTACCTCATCCCTCATTAAAGTCACTAGCCTAATAATAGTCTCATAATCCAATATGTGTCAGTTCTACTATTAAGAAAATATTTCATATGTATTTGCAACATTACATATTATTAATAGTCTTATAATCCAATCAGTGTCAGTTCTATTATTAAGAAAATATTTCATATGTATTCACAACATTACTGATTTTTAATAGTGGATCAGTGAGTGAGATTCTAAAGTGTATACAACACAAGCTGAAAACATAATGGATTTGTCACTTTAGTGCTACTTTATTTGCTTCATACAATGCAAAAATCTTATTATTTATGTTTTATTTTTTTATTAGTGTATTTAACTATTAACTGAATAACTGAATATAAGGTAGTTGTCTTATTTCAGGCTATCTATTATATGTCTGGTAGTATGTTCTATTATTTTTTAACAACTTTCCTAATCCATGATCATTTTGTAGCTATATAAGCTGTATTAACTGTATATAATATTGCCCTGTAACTTTCAGTTATACATTATGAACATGTTAACTATCATTATCACTATTCAAACAGTTTTGTTAAATGGAAACAGTAAATATTCAGTTTTTCTATTGACATATCTTTCTTCAGTTTCTTGGGCTTCAGTATTATTACTACTATTAGAAATTATTATATTTACATAGCAGTAATAATCACACTCCTGCTAATATAAACATAGCAGAGTGTGTTTTTTTCAAGACCTGGAAATATATTAGAGCTTAATAACTGAGTAGTGTATCTTACAAGCTGAATGATATTTATATATCTATAATAATAATAAAATCCATCATTTCACAGTAAAATGAATGATGGAAGGTATTATTATGGTGCAGAAATGGATTTACAACATACATGTATAAATTAGAGAGCTTAACAACTGAGTAGTGCATTTTACAAGCTGAATGATATTTATAAATTTATGACAATGTATAACAAGTCAAATCCATCAGTACACAGTTAAATGAATGGTGGAATGTATTATTATGATGCAGAAATTGATTTACAAACATGCATGTATAAATTAGAATTAATTACAAAGAAGTGGGATAGCTATTCTTGTTGGTAAGAACGTATTATCTTGAAAGGAATTTTGAATATTACTCAAGTCTCTCACTATCCTCCTTGTAAAAGTCAATATTTAATAAAAGTGTTGCATAGAAATTAATTATTTTTTCCAAATAAATACCAGTTGGGAGTGTATTTCAGAGGCAAGTAATATCCACTAGGAAAAATGTCAACTGCTGTAAACAAGATTTCAGAGTACCAAATGGGTCTGACTTAATGAAATCTGCAGTGTTAAAATTATACTAATATTAATATACAGGTATTATGTATAAATCTGAAAAATATTTCAAAGTATCACATGGTTTAATTTTGTTTTGAATAGTAGTTTTACTTCTAGTGCTTTCACAATTCTTGGAAATAACTTGTATTACAAGAGTATTAATTAGATAAACATATAAAAAAATAAAAATAAATAGTTAATGTTACCTTTAATTCTATTGTTCATATGATGTTGATTTATAAAATCTAATATATTTCCACAACTTATTTAATCAATAATTTTGCAAAATCTATATAGCTAATGGTGATTTCAAGAAAATAAACTCTGAAAATTATGCAAATAATCCTCTACTGATTTCTATGCAGACTTTTTAATGTAACAGTTTATTCGTTTTTGAAAATATAATAATTGTTAAAATTTAAACCAAACAATTAGTTTGCTCTTTGTTGTTTACATGCATAACTAATATAGGCTGTCATTGTACATTGAGATCGAGTTCAGAATAAAATACTTAAATAATGCTTCTTAAACTGTGTAGCTTTTTCCTTTGAGAAATTAAATAGCATTATTAATATCAAATTTAAGTAAGCCTTTAGCCTTTATTTTAGTTTATAGTTTGTGCAACCTACTTGCACTTACAGTACTAGACAATCGTAAGCCGCCATTTTGAAAAAAATCAGTTCTTCGATTGAGCGAGTTTAAGCAATATTCTAATCTTTAAACCATAAAAGCGGCATTCTATTTGTTTATAATAGATGTAAAAGTAATTTCTTAACCTAGAGAAAGGCCACTAGAATCGTTAATTTAAGCCAGTTTGTAGAAAATAAAAATATACATTTTGGTCTCATAAACAGTGATACAGGAAAAGGGAAGCAATCCAATTTAACGTGTTCGAGTCGAGTTACAAAAAATATGTTTTAAAATTATTTTAAAGTGTATGGAGATTCTAATTTGATTATTATGACTTTAATATACACATTATATCATCCAGTTTCAGTTTTACCTTTCCAGAGCATTCTTTTCACTTCCATATTGTGTTTAATTAGGTACGTAGTGTGACCATAAAATCGTTGTCAACAGGGTACTCTAACCTCACGCTTAATTAAATGTAGAAATAAACTGAATTTAGTAAAATTAATCAGTTATATCGATGAAAGACATTCTTTTCTAAACGAAGACATTAGGAAGTATATAGTATACACGCAAACTACATAGTTACAACCACTTTTTCAACGGTCTACATAACTCTGGATTTTAAGCATATCAATAATGTTCGAAGTATAAAACCTTCAAAATCGCACCCGAATTTCGATGAAAACTCACAGGAAAAACTATTAAAATATGAAATTTAGTGGTTTATGTCAAAGATAAAACTATGAGAGAAAAATGGCAAAATTAAGCTTTATTTATATGAATGAACAATCTGAAACTTAGGCAGACCAAGAGGCGGTCTGCCTATTGCTGTAGGTCGACATAAGTCTGGTTTTTAAGCTTATTTGGTCCGCTTAAGTCTGGGAATAGGGTTTTATATATATGTACAACCAACATCACTTTCCACATTAAAATGCTAATAAATGCAAGTACAAACAAACAGATTTGTTACAACAACAATTACTGCAAAATTATATTAATTTTTGTGTCTGAATTTATTTTTTGAGTTGTTTATAGTAGCTATATTTAATTACTCGAAATAATTTCTCATTAAACAAGCAAAACAGTTTCAATCATATATTATTATTTGTTGACTGATAATATGCACAACAATTTGTGTTTTACTTGCTAGAGTATTTAATAGTTGCATATATATATTTTTTAAAATCTACTACCTTAGTAACTAAACAAAATATTTATTAAATACTTCAATGAAATTAAATAAAGATAAAATATACTCATGTAAATTGTCTGAGTATCAGCAGGCAAATAAATAAAGAACATGTAATCTTGAAATGGCTGAGTATCAGCAGGCAAATAAATAAAGAACATATAAACTTGAAATGGCTGAGTATCAGCAGACAAATAAATAAAGAACATATAAACTTGAAATGGCTGAGTATCTGCAGGTAAATAAAGAACATATCATCTTCAAATATTGTGTTCTTTTATAAATAGTAAAATTATGCATATATGAAGCAATGTCTCAAATGGCAATGAGGCATTTCCTGTCCAAACACAATAGCTTTGAAAACTAAAAAGATGCTAAAGCTGTCAAATTATACAATGAAAGCAACTGAATATAAATCTTTCAGTTTTATAAATGAACTGTATTAAAAGCAATCAGGCACCCAATTATCTGAAAATTTCTAACAAATGGAAATCTATAAAACAAGCCTACTGTTTACTAATTGTTATCTGTAATTGTCTGGTCAATGGAAAATTCTTAGTCATATCAGTGCAGCAGAGAGTAATGGAATTCTTTCTGCTAAAGAGAAACCTCTGCAACAAATATTTTGTGTAGTAACTAGCAACTGAAACTTTCTACAAAATCTTCTGTGTAGTAAACTTGTATCTGAAACTTTCTAAAAGAAAATTTCTAAAACAAATTTGTGCATTATCTGGCACTAATTATCTAGAAGAGCTGGGTCTGTTTCTTATTTTGAGTGTCTGTGTGTGTATTAATAACATGATTAGTCATATTAATTAAAAGTATTTATCATAAAATATTCACACTTTTCAAATTACAAGGCTTCCCAAATATAAATACAGTGCAATGTCCACAAACCTAACCCACATTAAACTGAACTGTAAGCCAATAATAGATATGCATCTCTATGAATTTGTAATAAAAAAATCATTCTTATATTAAAATGTAATTCAAACTTTGAAAATCCTTTGCATTGATTCATTCCATCCAAGGTACTGCAGTACAAAAATACTTAGCAGTTATAATAAAACTAGTGTAGAAATTTTTTTTTTTATTAAAGTCATTAAAAGGAACCCTAGAAGGTAACCATTTTGATGGTAGCATCCAATGAAGCATAGTCTTGACTGCTTTAATGTACAATGGACTTTTAGTGTACTTCTTTGAAAAACAGTGTGCCGTACATGTGTAAAAAAGTTCTATTTGATTAACACTTTTTGCAAATCATTCCAGAAAGTCAAATTGTTACTGTACCCAGAGTACAGTTTACACAAAGTCAAACTATTACCTCACCCAGATTACAGTTTACAGAAAATACAATGTTAACTTGTAATTTCCAAACCAAAATTTAACAGCTTTTTATGGATTTAATATTACTTGTTGACTTATAATTTACACAGCAAAAACAGAGCTGTTGTATAGGTTAATATCTGTTTCCAGTGAACAAGAGAGGAAAATTTTAACTACTTTCTATATGTTTAACAAAATTACTAGATATAGTAATAGTAGTATTTGAAATTGTGTGACCATTTTGTATTATTTTTCAAAATGTAGATAAGAAAAGGGAGATAAACTTAGGGAAGGCAAATTCTTTCTTTAGAGTTTACAGTCTAGAACTCAGGGAAGAGTATGTGTTGGGAGTGTGGCGACCAGAGTTGGCCAATTTCAGGAAGATGACATGAGGGAAAAACATGAGGAATTAATTAATAGGAGAGCACTCTACTGCTTGATGCTGATCACTTCTTATGACAGCTTGTGAGTTTTCCTTGTGCTGTCAGATAATAGCTACTTTCCTTACAGTGTGATCAAAACTTTCACTTGATGATGATGGAGGGGGTGAAGATTACATGGATGACCAGTCATCATATTTTGACCACAGTCAACTTAAAAAAGAAGAAATGCTTACAGCACTGGTCTACTCTAAGACTACCAGTTGATGACCACTGAAATTTACTCCAAGGGAGACAACCAAGTTAAATTTTGGTTTATACTAGAGAAAACTGTACTCTTTCCACTCGATGACCTATTTTAATCTGATTTTCAAACTCATTTGTTTTTAGGGTTGATTAAAAATAACTAGAAAACTGAAACATCTTTGAGAGCTGATTACTTGAAATGCTTGGAATGTGTCTGTGTGTAGGTTATATGGCTTTCCTGACAGATAATTTTTAACCAGGGAACTTGGGTAGAATAGATATTTCAACACTAAGACAGCAAAAAGCAATATGATTCAATTAAAAGTTTTGCCTTTGAGGTGGTGATATAAACAGAAAGTTGCATAAATCAAAATTATGGATTCATCTTGATGGCAAGAAACTTTCAGACATAAGCTCATAAGCCTGAACAGGGATTTTAGGATCCAACACCTAAAATAATGAATTTTTCACTCAAGAAAGACAACTCGAGAACAATGTATTTAATTGTGTGCAATATCTCTCTGGAAGGTCTGCTCAGAATGAAAAGTAGGCAATTGCTGGACATTTTGTGTGTGAAATTTTTGTAAAGAACATTTCACCGTATAGGCTGGATGATTGTTCAATAACAAACGAGCGCTGGCCACTTATTAAGAATTATACAAAATTATGCAATTTTATTAGTTGTAGTAGATAGTTTCAGTAATGGAGGACAAGGAATTTGGATATATTGTAACTATGTTTGTCTCTGCTGTATGCATGGTAACCACATAATTTCCATCTTGATGTAAAGTAACAATTGGCTCATCCTGTCCATTGCTCATTACACCAGAGACATGTGACATCTCAATAATCCCAGATGCAGGCACCAGATCTACAAGATGCTCCTCTGGGATTGCAGATTCTTGTGAAATGTTTACATGTGTTAATGGCATTACCTGTTCATCAGTTGATGAACGAGCAAGTTCACTCGCAGCCTGGGCCAAAATGATGATGTTTTCATGATCATTAAATTCAGCAGCTGGTGTTATTTGTGGCATAGTTGTTGAAATCATCACAGGCTGATCTGAATGTAGCACAGGGTTCATTAAAGAGTGAAGACCTGGATCTAGAGGCTGAGAATCTATTGAATATATAAGACTGGGTGATTTACTATTTAAAGGTGTGGGATCATCACAGCTAAATGGAACCGTCACTTCAGCCATGTTCGTTGGGGAAAAGATCTGACAACTCTGAGTAGAAGTTGAAGTAGAAACAGAAGACGACAGCGACTGGAGAGGACTGGAAATGCTTGTCACAGTGCCAGAACAGGAGTCAGAATCAGAAGAGTAGAATTTCTTGTTACACTGTAGTGGTTTTCCTGACACATATGCAGCATGGGTGTAACGGGGACCATCTCGAGGCTGTGAGTACAGTGTGGCATTGATGCTGTGCTTGTTTCGCATGTGTGTAACTAAACTGACTCTCTGCCTAAAGCATGCGGCACACTGATCACAAACATATGGTCTTTCCCCTGTGTGCTGTCGTTCATGTATTTTGAGTGTGTTTGTGCGTCCAAAAGTGCGTTCACAATACCTACATTTGTGAGGTTTCTCACCTGTGTGAACACGTTCATGTTTTCGAAGAGTACTAGTGCTGCTAAACCGCCCGCCACAAAGAGCACACAGAAAAGCCTTCTTCTTTGAAACACACTTTTTAAAATGACTTCTTCGTTCTGGCTTTGTGATGAATGACATATCACAGTTCAAGCATTTATAAGGTTTTTCTCCTGTGTGATACCGCAAGTGGATTTGGAAAAAATAGTTCTTTTGAAATTCTTCACCACAAGTTTCACACCTGTAGCGTTTCTTAGGCTGGAGTCTTTCTTCTTGAGTGTGTGTGGTCCTGTGTGCTCGTAGTCGCCGACCATTATGAAATGTTTTTAGACAAATCGTACATTCATGAATTTCTTGTGATCCAGACAAAATGTGCATTTGTCTGTGGCTTTTTAGTTGGTTTTCTGATGCAAATGATTCTGCACATTTCCTACACTTATGTAGACATTTTTTGGGGTGTACATTTTGCAAATGCCTAGTGAGTTGTGAATTTCTATAAAACTGTGCACTGCACTTGTTACAATTAAACAGACTAAGTAGTTCTCCATTTTCCTGCTGCAATTTTTCTTGATAAATATTTTTTTGAGAATCAATGGTAACAGGTTCTTTCCTAACTACTTGTGACAGTGTATCTTGACCAAAGGGTAGGGTATCTACACTTTCTTGTGTTGAAAATTCATGTGGTTTGTCCTGTTAAATAAAATTTTAAAAAAATATATTAATGGACAATATTAAGCTTCTGAAATTGGCAAATAATTATAGAGAACACAGGAAATATAAGACTGGATTAAAAAATAAAAATGAACTCCAATAAATACAACCAACAGTAACAAAAAAATGAAAAATTTAAAGTGATGATTTATTTTACTTTTGAAAACTAAATATGTATACACACTGTACACAAACCACACACCAATAAAATGAGAATGTCAGTTAACATTGAACATTTGAACAAATACATTATTGACTAAGTTGAAGTCTTTTAGATTTTATGTCTCCATACAAAGTGTCATTGTAGTTTCTCTGGAAGTCCACATTTTACTTCAAACATAGCCAATCTTTCATCCAGCCTGCTCTTTTGATAGAAGGGCAGTTAGAGTTGGGGGGTTGAAGAAAGATGAAGATTAAAGATTATGGGAAAGAAACTATAATTTTCATAATAATTTTCTAACAACAAAAGATTAGTAAGGCAGAGATTAATAAATTCTGTTTATATCAAGATTTTTAAAGGTATCTAATATTTTCTGCCATTTATAATTTGTAGTGCTTTAGTTTTGTAACTGGTGTCAAATTCTGAATATCTGTGCGGTACCAATAGCAAAATTGGTCAAGGGGAGATAATTAAAATTAGTGTAGCCATCACTAGTTATACTAGTGTTTCATCTGTTAAGTCACCTTGTTGATCTTGATCACCAAGTTGTTTTTACTCCTCATGAAATATAAAAACTACCATTTTCGGTTTATAGAAAAATGTATTAAGTAAATTTTGCAGTAATCTGCAAACTTAATGTTATAGAGTAAGCTATGCTATAACTACTCTGTATTAAAATTACTGTTAGTGTATTTTGCTATAAATTGTACTATAGGAATTTTTTATTAGCCATAACTCAAGCATTAAAAAAAATTATCATGGCATCAATTTAAAGAGAGTTATTATTTTTTCATTCTGAAAAGTTACGAAACAAAACAAAAATCTAGATTTAATTTTAATGTTTATCCACCATGTGGGCAATTCTCCCGGTCACTTCTGGCACAGCTGTCTGATATACTTCCTGATAATATACACATTTTTTTTTTAATAAAGCTTATATATATACATGTATATAAGGTATTTATTTTAAATTGTCTTAAGTTTTGATATGGTAGTTTTCAGCCTTTACCAACTGTATATTACACTTTAAGTATTTAAATATCAGATGCAGTTATTTGTTTTTCATGCAACTACTCATTTACTTCTACTTCTGCATGATCTTCACTGGCAGTCTATTTACTGAAAAATAAACACAAGATCTCTTCTCATGGTTATGCTTCACTATCTGATTTCAGCACTAAATATCAGTCTAACCTCACTCAATTGGTAGCTTTTGTTATATTTTAAAATGCAGTGAGTCATTAATCATAATCTTAATTTTTTTCTTTAGTAAGTGATTGTGCAAACAAGCATTGGTTTTTGGTAAAAGTATTGAGTTGTTTTTAGGTCCTCTTGCTTTTTCTCCAATGAGAGTGAATTAGTTTGTGTTAAGGGTGTGGCCTTATTAGTTAGAGTTGTGTTCTGATGTTAATAAATATTTTTGTTACTGTTGACTTCTAGTTTCCTTTTTCCTGGTGTTACGAGTAATTGTGTGAGAGGGATCTTTTTGATTTTATGGCTTAGCACACAACACACTACATTTACTCCTTTGTACTTCCTATTTTGCCATTAGCTACTCCCAAACAGTCATATGCATGCACCAATAACATTTGTAATTAATTTTATTTTCTTGTGACAGTTTTTAGAAGATTAAACTCTTTTTAGGTCTACTTTATTATTATTCTTATTCCTCATACAATGCAAACTAAGGGATATTACTGTACTAACACTTTGAGAAAGTAATGTAATCTGTTCTATGATTATAAATGTTCTTCTCTCTTGACATGATGCACATGTATACAGCTCAAATATGCTGGCAGCAACAATAATAATAAACAAGAAACAAAAATACCTTGTGTATTTCTTTAAGATGATTTTCAATATCCGTTTCTTTATTTATTGCCAAATTCTCTTTAGCAATGGACTTTTGCTTTTTTCCTGCAGCAAATCAAAACAAATTACAAAGATTTACTGAAGGGTATAGACTGTTACTATTAAACAAAAAATGTGTACTTTTTATTATCAATTCTTCTTTACCGCATCTATCAAAACAAAAACATAGTAAATACAAATATAATGTTTGACAACTACTATCTAGTTTTTAACTAAATTTTATCTTAAAATAAAAATACTTATATTTATGGTTACAGTTATATTATGAATATTTAAATTATAACACTTCATTTAAAATTACAACATGCTATTGTTTTTGTTTCAATGATCACTGTATACTAAGTTTGTCAGTTTCAACAGTGAACATGTGCATTTCAAATATCCAAGGTTCCAGTGAAGTATAGCACAAGGGGAAAAACAAAGATGAAATACAACAGCCAAGTCATTGTGACGATCCTTATCACATCCATTTAATTTTTTTCCCAAAGGTTTATACATCAGACAATTGTCAATATTCAAATAATGAAAACAATTACAAATATATATAACAGGAGATAGAGACAGCATAATATGATCCAATGCATGTGTTTACTTTAGACTGGTTGGCTTTCTTGGTGCCATTATATCATTTTTCCATCCAAGAGAGATCAATGCAATCAATATTATTTTGTAAACCAAGAAAAGCAAATGACTCTTGGAAAAGATCTTCTCAAAGAACTTTGTTAATCTAAAAAGATCCTTATTTGATAAGACGGTATGCATAATGTGCTAGTTTTTACAATGTTTTTCATCAGCTTATTATACCGAAGGTTTCTTTATGGGCTATTTGGGATACATAGTCAAATTTCCCACTTTTTAACCTGGGCCCATGGTCTAATACTAATACAGCAAAAGTATAATTAATTAATTATGGCAGATATGGGATTAACTCAATACATGGAGAGCAGTTTAAACAAGGAAATTTGAAATATTATGAAAAAGAACTTAAAAGGTAATCACAAAAGAACTAATTAAATCATAAAATAATTACAAACTTAAATAATGTTTTAAAAAGTCATACTTAAAAAAATTAAATAAAAAAATATCAAATTCAACCACAATTAGGCTTTATAGATAGTAATGAATTGGCCTAGTTATGAGTATAATTTGTAAATTTTTCCCTTAAAATTGCTATTAAGTATTATGAGTCAGAAAACAGATAAGAAGTAGTAGAGTACAACATTTATCAAATGCTATCCAGAAATAAAATGATATAATTCCCAAAGGAAGGAGAGAGTCCTAAAATAATAAATAAGTAGTTTCACTCAATATTTTAAATGATTGGTGCTGAAAGAAATATGTTAAAAAAGCATTATTCCCCACCCCAACCCCATTTAACTTCCATACACAAGATCAAAACCATCATAAACAGACTTTTGGTTTCACCACTCCCATGGCTGTCTGCTTGGTTATGCATCCTCTTCATGTGAATAGCTAAACCACGTGAAGATTCAACACATTTCTGACATACTGGACACATGTTCATTATTGCTTCTTGCTGAGAGACACTTTTTCTGACCCAAGGAGCTTGCCCTTCCATGCTCTGTAACTGTGGGAGGTTTTTCTTCTGAAGATTGTTTTTTGTCCAAGCTGTGGTTTGCATTTTTAATGAATTTCTTGTCCTGACAGTTGACCTTGGACTCTTAAGATCTAAAAACAGTTTGAGGTCTTGACTTTGTAAGGTTACAAAACTTTCAGTTTGGAGAAGTTTAACTTTCTCACGGTTGTAACTAAGTCTCTTGCTTTGTCTGCATTGTTCTTGTTGGGATTGATTCTGAAGATCAGTCTTTGGGTTTAGAGAATTTGATGGTTTTGCTACTTTAGAGTTGGTCATGAAATATGTACTTTTTTCTTGAACAAGAGGCTGTGGTTGGTTTAGGTCTGTGGAAGAAAGCTGGTTTAGGTCTGTGGAAGAAAGCTGAGACAAATTTTTATTCAAGTTAACTTCACCATTATAAAGGGTTTTGCTTTTATTATTATTCTGCACTGATAATAAAGAGTAGTTAGTTATTTCACTTTCATTTTTAGAATTTGTTGCCATATTTTGAGATTCTGAGTTTTGTTTCTGTAAGGGAAAAAATATGTCACATAGTGCAGCTTTTTTCTGAGTCCTCTGGCAGTCTTGACTATGAACATATTTACCAATTGCTCTCTGAGTATCACAAAAGGCCTGTGTTGAAACCACCACCATTTCTGAGTCGCTCTGGAGAATATTGTTGCTATCCTTATCAAGAAGGCAAATGGGATGTCTCTGACTATGGACCACATCTGGATTTTCAGACTGGACATCAACGAAGTCTTGAATTACTTCCTTCTTAAGACAAGGTTCTTTACTCTCAACTCTTGACTGAATAGAGCACAGGGGTTTAAGTTCTTCAGGGTTCTGCGGTGATGACCATGATTTTACTGGGATTCCCAAAACAGTTAGAAAGTTTGTCACAGAAGTATCTTTATGTAACAGGTCTAAAAAGAAAAAAAGAACAAATATAAGCAAACAAATATAGACATAGCCTTTCATCCATTCCCATCTTTTAGATGAATCTAATATTAGTAACAATCAATAAACCCACCTTTTCTCTTTTATTATCTTTTTTTAGGTTTTAGGTTTACTCATATCAAGGAGTAAATCTCTTTTTACTAATAGTGTCTTGAAATGGGGGTCAAAATATTTTGTGTTTTCCTTGGGATTTGTTTCTACCATTTATAAAGTTAGGATTACTGAAAAATTGTATTTAAGTTATTTTAACTCATATTTTGATGATAAACAATTTACAGTACAATATAAACAGTACGAATGCAAATCATTAATAAAAAGACAACAATGCAGAAAATTCAAAATCTTTTACAGAGTCACCATCAATTCAAAAAGGTCTTTTACACATTAATTATCAATATGTTAAAACATTTAATTGTTCATCTGTTACTGTTATTAATCATGATATCATCCAGATAAAGGATATTTAGCCAAATCCTATAGAGCAGTTAAATTTTCATGTTGCATGAAATTTAAACATGTACTAATTTTTTCCAACAACTAAATATAGCATCAAATTCAATAATACCTTGGAATAAAGCTGATTCAAATTTTAAAATAAAATATTTAAGATCAATTACAATTTATTATAAGCAAATTGTTTTTAATAATATAAACAAAATAAATAGCAGTATTGCAGCTGATGACTTTAAAAGCCCTACTGTTGTCAGTGCATGGAGAGCAATTTGCAAAAAGTAAATGAAAGTCTTATGTGCTGGAGGAGTTGATGGAGGAAAAGGTACTGGTTTAGGGCAATTTCTTGTCAGAGGAAAACAGTACTGCTTTAGAGAGATTTTTTTGTTTAAAATAAGAAAGGTACTGAGATTTCTTGGTGTTAAAAAAGAAAAGGTATTACTAAGATTTCTTGGTGTTAGAGAAGGTACTGTTTTAGGGCAATAGCTTTAGAGAGATTTCTGAGGTTTCTTGGTGTTTGAAAAGAAAGGTACTGAGGTTTCTTGGAGAAGAAAGGTACTGAGATTTCTTGGTGGTGGAGAAGAAAGGTACTGAGATTTCTTGATGGTGGAGAAGAAAGGTACTGAGATTTCTTGGTGGTGGAGAAGAAAGGTACTGAGATTTCTTGGTGGTGGAGAAGAAAGGAGATGGAGGAGAAAGATACTGTTTCAGGGAGATTTTCTTGTTAGCTACTGTCAAAGGAGAAAGATACTGTTTTAGGGAGATTTCTTGTTAACTGTTGCTGGAGGAAAAATATACTATTTTAGGGAGATTTATTGCTAGCTACTGTTGGAGGAGAAAGGTACTGTTTCAGGGAGATTTCTTGTTACCTACTGTTGGGGTAGGAAGGTAGTGTTTCAGGGAGATTTCTTGTTACCTTCTGTTGGGGTAGAAAGGTAATGTTTCAGGGAGATTTCTTGTTACCTACTGTTGGAGGATGAAGGTAATGTTTCACAGAGATTTCTCTCAGCTTGATATTTATGATAAGGAAGGTACTATTTGTAAGGAAAAATAGAAAACATAAAAAGATTATACTATATTATGTCAAATCAGCAATATATTTTTCCACAATGATAGGAGTACATATTATCAACTCTCTCAAGTTAACTTGATCTTTAAATACTGTCTAAATCTGGATTCTGGTGCATCCAAATAAACAACCAAGGTCAGTGGAAAATCAGAGTTAGATAGTTAGGGTTTATTATTTATGCATTAAAAGAAATGTTTCATACCTTCAACAAACATTTTACAGGCAAAGTTAATATCAAAAGTAAATCATCCAACACATGCATGACTCATAAAAGTGATATTTAAAAATGAAAAACTAGCTGATGATAAAATATTGGATCAGAAGTAGCATCATAATATTTTTTTAACATTTATTAAAGTAATTTGCTAAAATATAAAAGATAAATAAATACTACAATAGATTTGGTTTGTGTTTCCCATATTTAAAATGATTTTTCTAAGAAACTGAAATAGTGATTTATGCTCTGGAAGGGATATATATATATATATATATATATATATGTAGTGCCATGGGTAGGAAGGTGAAGATATGTATGGATTTGTGGATTATTTTCAAGACTGTGCTATCGTCTTAAACTTCTAACATAGCAAAGTAAAAAGAATGCTCCAAGTAATTGATTTTAAATTATGAAGTTTAAACTTCATTCAATAACTAAAACAACTATTGCTTGCACACTCACTTATATAAAGTTTGCAGTTGATTTCATAAATTGGTACATCTTCATCTCCAGTATGAATTTTCTGTCTTTTTCCAGTATGCACACGATTAACAAAGCCGCAGCAGCAAGATATCTGTAGTAAGCTTGCAAGCCCGAAATTAGTTTCGTTTTCAATTCGATTGAGGTCTAAGACTGAACCACACTGTTTGCAATGCATCTGCTGTGCAATTTCATACAAGTCAACAATTCTAAGTCCTTCTTTCCACGATGAATT